>CM019150.1:198465382-198591602 GCA_009733165.1 Naja naja | reverse complement strand
GAATGGACAGCCAAGCCAAGCCAGCAAGCCAAGCCAAATCAATCTCTTCCTCCTCCTCCTCCTCTCCTCCTCTTCCTCCTCCTCCTCCTCTTCCTCCTCTTCTTCTCTTCTTCTTCTTCTTCTTCTTCTTCTTCTTCTCTTCTTCTTCTTCTTCTTCTTAGCAGGTCCGCTTTCAGATCATTGAATACCTGCCAACTCGTAAAGCATTCCTATACCTGTTTTAGATTTGCCATAAGCAGGGAAAACCTGAAGGAGCAGTATGGCAATTAAACCAGAAACACATTCCATGCTTATCTTACAAAGATTGTAGCCTAGGCTACTGGATCTTCTGTCCATGAAAATCCTTCATTGGAGAATGTGATTGATGACACCCAGCCCGTGCTTGTTGGAGAATCTGATTTATGACACAACCAGGGGGGAGTGGGGAAACAGGGTCATAGGGACCGTAATTTATGTTTGGCAGTGTTGGCTTCATATGGGTCAATGTGGGCATGCTGCTCCTAATAAATCTTTTGGATTCTTTTGAAGTTTGGCTCGAAGCCCTTCATGTATTAGAAGACTGATATGATTTCTTCCCTCAGTCTTCCCTTCTTTAGGTTAAATATACACAGTTTCTTTAACCACTGATTTAATCACAAAGACTCTCATCATTTTATGTTGATGTTCTCTGTAGTCTTCTCATTTCCTGATCATCATTACTGTAATTTGGCAGCTAGAACCTGAGACAGTGTAAAGCACAGTACAGTATGATCACTTCCTGTTTTTATTTCCCAATTCCGTTGGTATTTATATAGCAGTGACAATCAAGTGCAGAATGTTTTGTATTAGTATTGTTATATTAGTGTGAATACTGCTCTCATACATAGGTGACATATACCTTATTTTGTATTATTGAGGGGGTCATGGAAGAGCATTCTTCCTAGAAGCTTCCATCTGGCCATTTCTTTGAAGCATTCTCTCACCTTGAAACTGGGACACATAAAAACTTTACAGACTGCCTACTTTCTAGACTCTCAGGATGGAACAATTTCACTCCCTTCTGTGTTGATGAGATCCATGTTAATCCATGCCATCACTCTGCTAAACAACTAATTCCCACAACATTGTCAAACTATCTAGTAAGGCTGTATTCTATTATTTTTCTCACCTTTCCGAATACTTATCACCTTATATTCTTATGACTATAACTTTGTTGCTTGTATCTCATTAATTTATATTGTTTACTTAGTATCCTAGTATGATGCATGTTGATTGCTTATTTAGTATCCTATATTACTAAGTGTTGTATCTTATGTTTTATGATGAATGTATTTTTATGATGATTATGATCATGATTTATCACTTATTGTTTGTATGTACACTGAGAGCTTATGCACTGGAGACAAATTCCTTGTGTGTCCAATTACACTTGACCAATAAATAATTCTATTCTATTCTGTTCTATTCTATTCTATTCTATTCTATTCTATTCTATTCTACTTTACTCTACTCTACTCTACTCTACTCTACTCTTTTCTATTGATCTCCACTGTTATGGTTATCTGTAGGCACTGAATTATAATAAACATTTGGATAAACTACAACAAATTCAGAAAAAAAGGAACAGGGATAAGAGGAAGCTGGAAATTTAGCTTTACAAGGAGATGCTGAGGGAACTGAGTGCATTTAGCCTTTGAAATATAATTGAGGCAGACTGTGTAGATTTATTGAAGCCAAGATTGGATAGCCTTGGGAATGTCTTTCCATTCCCACGAGAGTGGAAACCTGGATTCCATGGCCTAAATTTATTATCAGTTATTCATTCATTTGTTCATTCATTCGATTTCTATAGCAGCCTTTCTCAGCCAAGTGACTCTAGGAGGCTTACAATTTTAAAACTATAAAATAGTTTGAAACAATTTAAAACAGTAAAGACATGCAAAGAATACATACCACAGCTGAGGTAGTCAATCAACCAATAAGAAAGCCAAGAAATTAGGCCCTTAACATATTATGAGCTCCAGGCCTTAGTACACAGTCACAAGTCTTATCAAAGGCCAACAGGGTCGAGACTATTCTAATCTCTGAGGGAGAGTATTTCACAAAGCAGGGGCTACCGAAGAGAAGGTCAGTCTTCTAATTCTTCCACTTGACATTCTTTATCTGGCAGGATCTGCCACATACCCAGTCTGCTAGATTGAATTGGACAGATAGAAAAGAAGGTCCCTCAAGTAACCCTGTCCCAAGCCATGTAGGTCTTTAAAGGTGACAACCAGCACCTTGAATTGTACTGAAAACACATAAGTAGCCTGTGCAATTCACAGAGTACTGGTGTTATATGTGTCATGAATCTGGAACATTTACTACCCATGTATCACATTTTGCACCAGTTGAAGTTTCCAAATCTCCTTCAAGAGCAGCTCCATATGGAGCACATTGCAGTAGTCTAAGCAAGAGGTTACAAGAACATGGGTGATGGTGAGCATAGATGGTAAGCACAAATGGCCATGCCTCTGATTCTATGGTTTCCAGCTTATCCTTGCTGAAGGTAGCAAAGGCAGAGCTATGGCACCTTAACAGAAATCTGTGCAGCTATACAGGGAGATGCCCATTAAGGAGAACTAACTTTCATTTGAGACCAGCTTTACTCAAAGAGGCACCTCAAAGCATCTTATGTTGCTGGGAGTTTTGGCTTTGCGTTTTCAAAACATCTGGAAGTCTCCACGATGTTCAAACCAGAATCTACTCACCAACCTGAACAGACAAAACCTACTCTTCTCCATAGCAACTTTGATATGGGAATCAGCCATTTTCCTCACAGCTTGGACTTGTTTGCTGGTTGAAATTGCTGTTCTTTCTAAATAAATTGTCTGTACTTTGTTCATCTCCGTTTTTGTGAAATGTAAAAGTTGCAGAAAATAAGACCATCTCTGGACTAGGGAGAGATCTAAATATAGTACTCTGTGGGGACTCAATTCCTCTGCTGACGCCTTTTTTCAATATTGGCTTGGAGATCCTGGCAATCCTCCAAGTTCTAAAATAAACGTGAAAAGTGCAGCCCAAATACATGAAATTAGAACAAATGACTGAGAAAAGGGTGTTAAAAAGATGAATATATTAAGAGGATCTCAGGTGAAAATATTGCAAATTATCAGGATTTTTTTTTCTTCAAATCATGAAATTGAGAAAGGAAATCCACCTTGTCAATGTATGCTTATTTAACAACAGTCCATAATTTCCATTTAGTCTGTTGCTCAGTTTCTTCTCTTGTTTCTATTTCCATGGTGAAATTTATATTGTAATTTTTCTGGGGCTGTTAATAAATATCTCTATACAAGGGGTGTCAAACTCAAGGCCTGCAGGCCAGATCCAGCCCACAGGGTGCTTAAATCCAGCCCGGCCTGAAACTATCAAAAAACCAGCCTAACAATAAGGCTAAAGTGGGCTGCATGTGGGGGACCCTGTGCCTCGTTTTCACCTTCCATGGCCTCCTGCAGCATTCTGCTGGCTGAAACCAGGCCGAAAAATAGGCTGGAAATGGGCTGGAAAATGGACCAAAAATGGGCTGGAAAATGGGCCCAAAACGACCAGAAAATGGACTTAGAATGGGCCAAAACAGCTGAAAATGGGCCAAAAATGGGCTGGAAATGGGCCAAAACAGGCTGAAAATGGGCTGGAAATGGGCTTAAAACAGGCTGGAAAATGGGCCCAATGAGGGCCAAAATGGACCAAAACTGGCTGAAAAACAGGCCAAAAATTGGTCACGTGGCCCATTTTTGGCTGGCAGAGTGCTGCAGGAAGAATCCGTCCTGCCACCCTCCTCCCTGCTGCTGTCCCACAGAGGAGAACTACAATGCTATCCGGCCCTTGAAGAAATTCAGTTTGACATCCCTGCTCTACACATTTATCCATTTCTCAGGATTGTATTCCACCAACCCCACTATAATCTATAAAAGGTTATGTGATGCCACTCTTTACCTTAAATAATGTTTTGCAGGAAAGGTTTAACTTGAAAGCAGAGTAAGGAAAATGCCAAATTATTCATTTTATATGCATAAGATGTTATGTTATATTTTTACCAAGAAGTTGATTTCCCAACAAACAGGTTTTCCAGAATCTAAAAACTGATAAGGCAGGTGAGGGAAGGGGCTTGAAAAAGAAAAGAAGAAATTTTTCTGAAAGACTTATTCCTGCTCAGGGCAAAGAAGAATGTTGTTTCATACACTTTGCCTCACCAAAGTTGATAAAATAAATCACCTTATCGTAAGGGACTGAAAAGTATCTCTCCCTTTTCAGGCCAAAAGCAAATTATGTCTGATCAGATATGGGTGGTCCACATTACCCACTTTAACTTGAGGGCTGCATGATGAGTTCCTGCTGTTCCTGAGCTTTTATGATATTAAATGCACTCTACATATATACATATATACACTCCTAATTTGTGTGTGTGTGTGTGTGTGTGTCAGTGGTGGGATTTGACCGGTTTGGCCCGGTTCTGGCGAGCTGTTGGGAACGATAAGCAGCGGAAACTGAACCAGTTGTCTCCGCCGCTCTGCTGCTGGGCCCACCTGCCTGCCTGGGCTCCCATACTCACTTTTATCTGCTGAATTTGAAGCGCAGCTGCTTTGTGCAGCAGAGAATAATGCAGCTGCTGAAGCGACCGGGATCTTACAGGCTTGCAGGAGGTGAGTTAGAATGCATTCTCGCCTCGCAAAGCGCCTCTGTGCCTGCGTAAAGTACATGTTTGGCGCACACATGCATACAAAGTGCACCCACCAAGCCAGTGGCAACAATATTTGAATCCTACCACTGGTGTGTGTGTATGTGTAGAGAGAGAGGGAGAGGGAGAGGGAGGAGGGAGAAAGAGAGAGAAAGACAGACAGACAGACGTGTTGTCTATAGTCTTCGACAAGCAAAATCATTTTCTAAGACACTTTTGGGTTATTCTCGCTGATCCTGCTTCCCCACTCAAGTAGTCTTTTTGTTGTATCTTAAGTAATGGAAACCAATCTAATCCCAGGAAGAAAGATTTGAACTTCTGCAACACACTGGCCATAGTCATTGATTGCTGGTGTTGGGGAAGAGCACCAATCAATTTTCATGAGTGTTAATCTCAATGATGTCAAAAGAGACCTAATTTGATTACTTCATGTTTTCACCCTGTCCTTTCTGATATGTAAATTAGCAAGGTGTCATTCCTTCCACCTTCCAAATCTGAAAGTCAAAACAGCCTCTGGTAGTGAAACCAAATATAATGTTATTGTAGCTTTTCTCTGAAATGAATAGTCATAGAGATGAATAGCCATAGAGATAATAGAGCTGGAGATGGAGATATTTCTGTCTTCAAGTCAGGTTGATTCCTAGCAACAGCATGGAAAAGTCCTTGCAGTTTTCTTGGCATGAATTTCGGAAGTGGTTTTTCATTATCTTCTTTGGGTTGAGAGAGAGCAAAGGTTAAAGTTAGGGTTCCTTTTTCCTCGGTTTGGAGAAGGATTTTGAAAGTGTAGTTTTATTTTTTTGAAGTTACA
Organism: Naja naja; assembly: GCA_009733165.1. Lineage (NCBI taxonomy): Eukaryota > Metazoa > Chordata > Lepidosauria > Squamata > Elapidae > Naja > Naja naja. Next base: position 198,586,095 of record CM019150.1, on the reverse strand, counting down.
TTTTTGAAGTTGGTTAGCATTTTCACTAGAGAGCACCAGGAGATCTTAGCTTTATAAATTAGACGGGGGTGGGGGGAAAACAGCAGTAGGCAGCAGCCAACCATTTGTTAATTGTTGCTGAGATATCCAGTTGACACAGTCACAAGTTTGACTTGAGTAGATTATTTGCTTTTTAAATTATTTTAGGAGTTACAGGACTGTTTTTTATGTTCTCTAGCCTCAGAGTAAAATGTGTGTGTGTGTGTGTGTGTGTATGGATATGTATGGATATGTATGGATGTCTCTTCATCAGCATTGATTCTTGACAACTGCCTGGACTAATCCCTGCAATTTTCTTGGCAAGATTTAAAATTTTTGAAATTGTCCTGCAGTTTCCTTGGCAAGTTTGCCTTTACCTTCTTCCCAATGAGATTAATTATGCTTATTCCATGGAAATAAAGAAATTTCTGTTGTGATACAAATCATTCTTGTTCCCAAAAGAGGTCAACTGAAAGGAAGAAATCAGAGTGGTAAATCAGACAGAGATCAGCCAGAAGCATCCTTTATATTCAATTATTTTTCATTGCATGGATTATGCCATTCATTAGTAACTCTATTGGGGGGACGGAGGGGCGAATAGAAGAACTTTGTCTAAAGTATTTATTCTTAGAAAATCTAAGACAAATATCCCATTTAAAACAATAAAAATTAGCTGGGACTGGGGTTGGGCCATTGCAGGAGAGCCTTTCTTTTCAGCTAAACACATAGAACTCAACATTGCCAAGAGAAATTCAAAATAAATTCTCATGCACCCTGAGAATAATATAGAAAACAAGTGGTTATTTCACAGGGGAAGAAAGTTCGTAGAGAAACTGAAGCACAGAATTAAGTCTCCACTTCCATAGCAAAGTGTTCGACTGTTTCTAATGTTATGATTTGAAAAAAGTGTGCAAATTTTGTGTCTTTTCTTCTTTAATGAATTGGTGAAACTGGGGGTATTGGTGGTTTATAATTGATGGGTCCTGTCTGCTGACTTCAAATCTCTTAAAATCCCATGAATTAGACAGAATGGTTACATTATAAAAGTTGAATCTTGAACCCATCAAGGACCTGTCTTAACTTTCTATCTAAACCTTCTCTTCTCACCATTCCCCCTTATTCTTCTTCTGAGCTCTTTCTGTATAAATTGCAGTTGCCGAATTGCATTTTTATACCTTGCAAAGGTGGAGAAATTGTCAGACATGTAACAAACCCAGGTGCCTTCATTGACATCTTTCTTTTTTTCATTGCATTATTATAATATTCTATTTGTGATTCTTGAAAAATGAAGTAGCAAGGAATGACTAGCATGTTTAATAAATAGAGATAATGAACGGATACCATGGGATTATAATTAGCAGCAGAAGGACTGTTTTGTAGCTAATATTCAAGGAAATTATATAAAACCTTTGGGAGTATTTGATGAGAACATTGCTTTTCCCCCAGATCAGTACCATTTTGACAAATTTCCTGTAAGAGGAGTAAACTTATGAAAGACTTTCTTTTTTTAAAAAAGAAAAAAGATAAAGTACGTTAAACATGTTATTTTCCCCAAGGGGGCTTTCATTTTTATAATCTTTCAAACATTGTCTTTCTATTCTGATTAATGCAACACATCAAAAAAATGACAAACCATTCAATGGGTTATTTCCCATGGAGAAAAGAATGTTTCCAAGAATGTTGTGCTGGACTAGATTTTTTCCCCCTCCAGTTATTTTATTTATAATAGAAGCAAACAGGTCAAATCTGCAAAGGATCACTTTCTCATCCTATAGATTCATTTACTTTCAATTCACTAGAATATATCATTGTTTAGATAATGTCCTTTGAATATTAAAAAAAACATGTAGCATTTGACAATGTAATACTGATATAACCAATGCTGGATTATCATATTTTTAGAAGCCAAAAACAGTCACAATTTATCATTTTTATGTTCTCTTTTTCCTTGTCCATTTGGATTATGTTCATTGTCCAGTTTCAACAGACTTTAGACACAATTTTTAAAATAAAGAGATGAGGTCTTCTTGAGAAGATTCCTGCCAACCAGAGACCAAATAAGTGAAGGGGTAAGCATCTTGACCTCATGCACCTATTTAGAATAAGCTGTATAACAATCCTCATTGTGATAGAATCCTGATCAGCAAGTAAGATGGTTAGTATCAGTGTAGAGAGTTAACGTTGATCATAAAGCCAAAGATTCTTAAAGTAAGAACCTATTCCCCACTATTCTGTCAGACCTGAAGAAGCTTCTTGGATGGGAAGTGAAACCTCTTCAAAAAAAAAACCCAGAAAGTCCAGTTGCCTCCTGAAAAAGCATCTTTGGGACAACCATGACCTGGGTGATTGAGAATCTCTACTGACTTTTAGCTATGCAATTTGGGATGAATACCCTTTGAAAGGTGTGGGAGTAGGAATGGAATTCCAGGGGAAAAAATTGTAGACTACCTGAACCAGGAGCAATAATCAGGTGACCCTGAAGACACAGATAAACCTCCAAGTGCTTCAATGACCCTCTTAAAAGGATGCAGATTACCAGCTATCTGCAAGGAATATAAATCCTTCTGTTCCCCATCATCCAGTCAGAGCTGAAGAAGCTTCTTGGATGAAAAGTGAAATGTCATCAAAAGAAAAACCAAGAAAATCCAGTTGCCTCCTGAAAAAGCACCTTTGGGACATTTTTAAAATAACATTTCTTGGAGTTTTCAAATGGGAGCAGTTTGTTCATTTGTTACAGATACTTTAGTGGATTCTGATATTAAGGACATATTGGACTCAGATGATATAAATTGTTGCTTCCAAATAATTGCTTCTACAATTCAGGCAGGGAATGGAAAAATGAAATGTACTCTCAATCTTTTATAATCAATTATAACTCAATAATTAAAACAACATAAATCATAATCTAAGAGAGTGAAATATCTTTTAGGGACTTCTTTTCACTTGTTTGAATGGCAAAAGTGAAAAAAATATTACATCCATTTTCTTAGTTTTCTTTAGAAAACCAGAGGAAGTTATCTCTCTCGACATATAAAGGTAAACTGAATTCACAAGTCCATGTTAAATTATATCTTACTCTTCTTCAAATCAGATTTGTAATTATATATTATTATTTGCAATTATAGTAACAAAGCAATATGTACATCATTAATCAAATGACAAGTGTTTCCAAACATTTATCCCACTGGATAATAATAAATAGAGTGTTTGTTACGAGGTTTAGTTGGCCTTGTTTAAAAGTCTTCTTCATCCAAGCGCATTCCAATCAGGGCACAGAGCTTTGATGTGTGAGTTTATTAAAAACACAAACCAGAAAGATATTTGACTGCTGAAAGCTAAATGAGTTTATGATTTACTGTTGACATGACAATCTAGTCAGGAATCCAGAATCACGTTGATTCAATTCAATTTGGATAGTGGTTGGGCCTCTTACAAAACAATCCTGACCTAAATAATTGTTTCACCATGACAAAGTGAAGAATTATTTCATAAATATTGAAGGCTGAAATGCCATCAAAATATAACATACCTCAGAGCAAAATGTGCATGTATTGAAGAACTGTTTGACAATAATAGATTGTGTGAAGGATATTGATTGCTGACAGAGAGGGGGAGGGAGGGAGAGAAAGAGAGCAATGAATTTGAATAATCTGTATTTCCAGTTGTTCCAGAGAGTTGGAAAAAAAGCAATTGAATCTTCAGATCATTGCAGCATTAGTTTTTAAAAATAAAAAGCATTGTAAGAAATTAAGACAAGGTGAGAACCTCCTCAAGATTTTTACTTCTGGAGGCAAAGAACATGATGAAAACTTCGCAAGGTGCCCAAGGTGTTAATCTGAGCTAGGAGCTCTGTTAATTTGTGTGACTATACTAGACTGGTGTCCAAACCAGGGAAATGGTTGAGGCCAGGGCTGTCAAATCGCATCGTCATGGTAGCGTCATATGATGTATCAGGACTTTTTCCCCCTTTGCCTTAACCAGGTATGGGTGTAGCCAGGGCATGATGCATCCAGCCTGTGGGCTGCAATTTTGACACCCCTGGTTTAGGCCACTTAGTATCTGCTATCTGAAGCATTTTCATTCTGTTTAATGCAGTGCTGACTTTCTGCCTATAGATCTTTATTTACATATGACAAAACAGAACTTCCAAAAGTTAAACAGAACTTCCAAAAGTTAGATCATAGTTTATATCAAAAACATAGTTTAATCAAAAACATTCATCAAAAGTTTAATCAGAAAGCTTCTGTTAAAAATAGATATTTACAAAGCATTCTATCTCTGGAGATGGAATACTTTTGGAAGTCTGGCAAGTTCTGTTCTTCCTCCATAACAAGCTAAACCAGCTGTTCCAGAAATGGTTTGGCAGTTTGCTGAGGCTCAAACTTCCAGACAGGAGGTAGTTCATAGTATTCTGAATATCATGATCCAGAACTGGAACACCTTAAGCTTTTTTAAAAAAATAAGATTTACTTCCAGAAGCATCACTCTGGCCTAGAAGAACCAGATCACTTTGGTACAGAAGAATAGAGTGTTCCATCTCCAGAAAGGGAACATTTCTATCTACATAATTAACAGTAAATCCAACTGTAATGAAAAGCAATGAAAGTAATCCAAGCTGTTTATAAATGTGCTTCCCTAATTCTGTTCCGAATCAAGTATCAGCTTGAGAAAGATGGGATCTATAGCCAATGGAACTTTTAAACCATTAAGGGCTATGGGAAACTATCATGTTATGATAAGAAATAGAATAGAATAACAGAGTTGGAAGGGACCTTGGAGGTCTTCTATTTCAACCCCCTGCCTAGGCAGGAAACGCTACACCACTTCAGACAAATGGTTATCCAACATCTTTTTAAAAACTTCCAGTGTTGGAGCATTCACAACTTCTGGAGGAAAGTTTTTCCACTGATTAATTGTTCTGTCAGGAAATTTCTCCTTAGTTCTAAGTTGCTTCTCTCCTTGATTAGTTTCCACCTGTTATGTATGCAGATTTAAAGTTATTGGTTTAGTTTGAACTGCTCTTGTAAAATGTAAGAAATGATTGGTTTAAAAAGTGTGGGAAAACCCTGCACTCTGATTGGCTGTCAACTGTGGCTGCTGGCTATAAGTAGCAGCCGCAGCCCAGCCAAAGTGGGTTCGTTCTGAGCTGTAGTCACTAATAAACAAAGAGCTTGAAGCACTCCGTGTCTGTCTCTTCATGCAAACTTAACACCACCCATGGCTTCTTGTCCTGCCCTCAGGTGCTGGAATGGAAGGAACGATCTTGCCGACATTTCTGAGAAGCGGAAGAGGGCGGTCTTTCTCATGCACTGCGGTCTGGCAGTTTTCAAGATGGCAAAGGCATTGGCGGGAGCTGCAGACGTGAAGGTAATGGAATGGCCTGACTTAGAACAGTTGTTAAGAGCCCATTATGTGCCCCTAGTATTGTGCCTCATTAAGAGACATGAGTTTTACCATCGGGATCAAGGGGAAAGCGAAAACGTAAACGACTTCGTGGCAAGTTTAAGAGACATTGGGGGTGCATGCGAATTTAACAATTTAGGAGAGGCCATGCACGATCGATTTGTTCTGGGCCTTAAAGACAAGGTGCTTCAGAGCAAGTTATTACTAAAACCTAAGATCATGCTGAAGGAAGCAATAGAAGAGGCCTCTTCAGCAGACACCACCAAGTCCTCAGCAGCGGCCATGAAGAAAATCACAAGGCCACAAGACATCCTGATGTGGAAAAGTCCACAACAACTCATTGTGAGCAAATAGATTCTGTAGTGAGGTGGAGGAAGGAATTTATAGACTCAGAATGGAGCAGAAAAAGAAAGACCTGGGAAGAAAGAGGCAAGATTTCTACTGCAGAGGTTGTGGGGAAGCCACCCCGCACTGAATGCAAGTTCCTAGATAGCATCTGCCTCCGTTGTGAAAAAAGAGGACACCTAACAAGAGTCTGCAAATCATCCAGAACTCCACCCAACAGAAGGAAGTTTCCTGACAAAGAATTCAAGCCCAACAACCTCAGTGAGAAAATGGGGCACAGCACAGAGCAAAGGGGAAGAATGAAACTCATCAGACAGTAACTATTGGTCATTCTTCTTCTATCAATAACAGAAAAGTGCATGTCAAGGTACTAATTGAAGGAAGGCCTTGCCAAATGGAAGTGGACTCAGGCTCCTATTTATCTATGGTGTCATGGGACACTATTCACAGACTACTCCCAAACATTCAGAAGAAACATTTCAAGAAGCAAGCACTGACTCTTAAAGACTACAAAGGGAACAAGATTCCAGTAGTTGGAACAAGAGAATTCAACGAAGTTCAAAGGCCACACCAAACGCTTGCCCCTGACCATCGTGAACAAGGATCACCCAAGCTTGCTGGGACTTGAGTGGTTCAATCCACTAGGCATCGAGGTGACTGGCATCAATCACGTGAGCAACTCTGAATGGGAGGAGGCCTTGAAGTGTGAGTTTCCAGAGGTCTTCAGCGAAGGATTGGGCAAGTATATGGGGACCCCTATCACTTTCAATCTAGATCCCAAGGTGCCACCAATTTGCTTAAAGCCCAGAAGGGTCCCATTTGCCTTAAAGGAAAAAATTGATGCACAATTAGATAAACTAATAGCTCAAGGAGTTTTAGAGCCCACTGACCACTCCAGGTGGGAGACACCCATAGTCACACCAGTCAAGACTGATGGGTCAGTGAGAATCTGTGGAGACTATAAGGGGACATTGAACCATGCTTCAACAGAGCGCATATCCAGTTCCAGTGGTGCATCATTTACTACATTCACTTGGCAGGGGTACAGTATTTGCCAAATTGGATCTGGCCCAGACATATCAACAATTACCAGTTGATGATGCCACTGCAGAGGCCCAAACCATTGTGACTCATAGAGGTGCTTTCAAATGTAAAAGGTTACAGTTTGGAGTAAGCGTGGCACCAGGCATCTTCCAAAGCCTTATGGAAAGGATGCTCCAAGGACTGCCAGGGGTAGTACCTTACTTTGATGATGTGTTAATCTCTGCTGAAAATGACACTCAGTTACAAGAGAGACTCAGAGAAGTCCTTACCAGATTCAAAAAGGGGTTAAAAGTCAAGGAAGAAAATGCACTCTTAGAACCTGCAAGGTTGAGTTCTTGGGCTATATGATTGACAAGCATGGTATCCACCCCACAGATGCCAAGGTTCAGGCAATCAAAGAAGCCCCTAGACCAAAATGTAAAACAGATTTGCAAGCCTTCCTTGGACTCATTAACTTTATCACATGTTCCTATCTCAGAAGGCAACCATTGCAGAACCACTGTACAGATTATTAGACAAAAAGTCCGCATGGGTCTGGGGCAGAAAAGAACAATCTGCATTTAACAATATTAAAAGATTAATCATGTCTGATGCTGTACTGATACAGTTCTCTGAGAATTTGCCTGTTGTACTGACTTGCGATGCATCCCCTTTTGGAGTGGGGGGGGTTTGAGCCACAGGCTTCCCAGCGGGAGGGAAGCTCCTATTGCATTTTATTCTCGCACCTTGACTAAAGCAGAGAGGAACTACAGCCAACTGAACAAGGAAGCCTTGGCAATTGTTGCAGCTGTCAAGAAATTCCATAAGTATTTATATGGGAGAACATTTACCATTGTCACAGATCACAAACCTCTGTTAGGCATTGTGGCAGGAGACAAACCTATGCCCACTATCCTGTCACCAAGAATGCTGAGGTGGACTGAATTTCTTGCTGCTTATTCATACAAAGCTCATCCACAGGCCTGGCAAGGACATTGGGCATGCTGATGCCTTGAGTCGCTGCCCACTTCCTTCTCACACTGAGGATTTTGAACCTGAGGCACTTACACCTTTTCCTAGAAACTGTTGCCAAGCTTCCAGTACACACTGCTGAAATTGCCAGAGAGACTGCCAAAGACACTTTGTTGGCTCCTGTTATAGGCTGGATTAAGAAAGGTTGGCCTCTTCAAGATCTACCTCACCTTGCCCAACCTTTTAAATCCAGGCAAACTGAATTATCTGTATTAAGAGGATGTATTTTGTGGGGTAACAGGGTGGTTATTCCTGCAAAACTGCAAAAAGAGGTTTTGGAAATGTTACATGAGGGTCATCCAGGTATTGTAAGGATGAAGGGATTTGCCAGGAGTTATGTATGGTGGCCAGGTATTGACAAAATGGTTGAAAACTGGGTTGCATCTTGTCCCAACTGTCAGGTAGTCAGGCCTGCCCCACCTCTCGCCCCCAAACAGGAATGGGAATGTCCTAGGGGCCCATGGTCCAGGATTCACATTGATTTTGCTGGCCCTACCAGAGGGCACACTTTCCTTATTATAGTAGATGCATATTCCAAATGGCTAGAGGTCATCCCTATGGCATCCACCACAACTGATGTTGTCATCAAACGGCTTAAAAAGCTTTTTGTAACTCACGGGTTACCTGATGTACTCATTTCTGACAATGGTCCTCAATTTACATCCAACCTTTTAAAATCTTATCTAGCACAGCAGGGTATCAGACATGCCCTGACAGCCCCTGGGCACCCTTCGGCTAATGGCTGGGCTAAACGCATGGTACATTTTACCAAGGAAAAACTTCAGCAATTGGGTCCTGGGGACATCACTGAGAAAGTTGAAAAACTTCTCAGTGTCCAGCATATCACTCCTTACCCATCAACTAACTTATCCACAGCAGAGTTGTTGATGGGTAGGAAACTCAGGTCTCCCCTTGACCGCCTTCATCCCACTTACGCACCCAACGCACCACTAGATTCCACTAGCAAAGTTTGCACGTTCAGTGTGGGTGATTCTGTTTATGCTAAGAACCTTATGGGTGAACCATTATGGATTCCTGCTGAGATAACCCAAATCACAGGCCCCAGGTCTTACAGGGTACAAACGGAGGATGGTGTCCTCTGGAGCAGGCACATTGATCAGCTTAGATCCAGATTACCTCAGGAACATCGCAATTGTTCCTCTCTAGTTCCCATACCTAATACCTCTTCTAGGGGGGAACGGGAGGATCATGAGTGTAATGAACAAGCAAGAATCAACCCCATGTGTAACGAGCTAACACAACAGGAACCATCCCAAAACCTGTCACAATACCAACAACCATTTTCACAAATGGAAGATTGTACATCATTACCTGATTTAGGTGCTGACATTGGGTTGGAGATGGATTGGGAGGAGAGACCAGGTTGTAGTAACCAAACAGGTTCTACCATTACTACAAGTCCTAGTAAGGAAATGTCAGCAGACACATTTCCTCCCTCACAAGGTGAGAACCTTAAAACATCTGAACCACGTAGGTCTCAACACACGTAAGAGCCCCACCTATTTAAAAGAATACATTAGATAGGCTGGGGTTTGAGTATGGACTGAACCTAGTGGGGAGGGGTGTTATGTATGCAGGTTTAAAGTCATTGGTTTAGTTTGAACTGTTCTTGTAAATTGTAAGAAATGATTGGTTTAAAAAGTGCGGGAAAACCCTGCACTCTGATTGGCTGGCAACTGCGGCTGCTGGCTATAAGGAGCAGCTGCAGCCCAGCCAAAGTGGGTTCGTTCTGAGCTGTAGTCACTAATAAACAAAGAGCTTGAAGCACTCCGTGTCTGTCTCTTCATGCAAACTTAACACCACCCATGGCTTCTTGTCCTGCCCTCAGACTAGACATATCAGTTCCTGCAACCGTTCATATGTTTTAGCCTCCAATCCTCTAATCATCTTTGTTGCTCTTCTCTGCACTCTTTCTAGAGTCTCAACATCTTTTTTACATTGTGGCAACCAAAACTGGATGCAGTACTTCAAGTGTGCCTTACCAAGGTATTATAAATTGGTATTAACACTACACGTGATCTTGATTCTATCCCTCTGTTTATGCAACCTATAACTGTGTTGGCTTTTTTGGCAGCTGCTTCACACTGCTGGCTCATATTTAAATGGTTGTCCACTAGGACTTCGAGATCCTTCTCACAGTTACTACTATTGAGCAGGGTACCACATATACTCTACCTATACATTTGATTTTTCTTATAGTGGACATGTCCCTAATGAAGTTAAAAACATAAGCACATCTATATTAATAAAATACTGGTGTTTCAGGTCTTGCCAAAATATTTTTCAATCATCAAATGCAACAACTGGTGAACATTTTGACCCCAGGATATGGGTCAGAATTATAAGAGTGTATTTCTCTGAACTAGAGGGAATATGAATATTCTCTTCTTCAGGAGAAAACTCTCCTTAGATTTAAAAAAAAGAATATATGTGTCAAAGGCATTATTTCAAACAAACTCCAATTGGAAATCAGTAAATAAATGAATAATCTGCTTGAACAAAAAAAATCTAGTGAACTTCTCCACAAATATTAATTGAAATTGATAATTCTCTTTGTGGTGAGCATTATCACACAGGTAGATTGACTTCTCTTGTACCTAAGTGAATCAGAACATGGACTCAGTCTCAAACCCAGGAGAATGGACTCTTTACACATCTGGACTCCTTCTATTTCCACAGAACACACAAGATGAATTTGTAGCTAAGCAGATGTGAGCCAAAAACTCCCAACTGATTATCTATTTCTATGACTTTTTTCTTTGTTTCCCATACATTCCGAATAGTGGTATGGGCCTGCTTATTCTTTTCTTCTCTTTGCAGGCTGTGGTCCCATGTGGTGGTAGCAGTTGTCTATCATCCTCATAATTTTGTTTTTTAAAGGACAGCTCAGCTTGAACAATTCCATACAACAGATGCCAAGTCTCACTTTTATCTCACCAAGGTATATTAAACTTACAGAGTCACAGGCTAGATGTGCCTTAAGGCTTCCTCAACTTTTATTCAACACTGCTGAAGGTTCATCTTAATACAATTGTGGGCAGCTTCCCTGTAGTTAAAAGGTTGCATATTTTTCATTCATTTATGTCACTGCTGAAGGGCATAAAGAACAACACAGTGATACATTGACCTCACAGGAGAGCATGGAGGCAAATGGGAGGTATGGGATTTATTTAAGCAAAATATTTTAAGACAATTTGATGTCAGCCCTTTCTTCTAATCCAACTACAGTATGTCCTCCTTAAATCATGGATATTGTATTGCTGGGCTTATTGTGTAATAAGACCCAGTTCTCCCATAATTTGCTAAAGGTGGAAGAAGCAAACTTGCCATGCATAACCCAGGCCTAATTGGAATGGGGATGGGGATGTGATCCATTATATAATATGCTCATCATGGTTTCAGAGTTTAATGATTCTGCATGAAACCTTGATTGTGAACAGAGACCTTGATCTCAGTTAAATAAGTATGTAGATCTGAAGCTGAGCTGTATATATAAGTTGCTGATTCTGCTGCTCAGCAGTTTTCCATCTAAGCTTCTAGATCTGATTAAGGAGCTGGGGCTGGATTTCCTCCAAGTTGTTAGGCCTGGGAAGATTTCAATTCTGAATGTGGGCCTTGGTGGTGCAGGCTGTTAATAGCCTAGCACTTAGTTCCAGCTGCCTGTAATTATTGCAGGCTCGAATCCCACCAGGCTCAAGGTTGACTCAGCCTTCCATCTCTCGGGGTAGGTAAACTGAGGACCCAAGATTGTTGGGGGCAATAAGCTGACTTTGTAAAAATGCCGCTTAGTAATAAGCAGGCATATACAATGGAAGGAAGGCTATTGCTGAGAGTGTTGGGTTGTATCCCAAAAATTGTAAACCGCCCTGAGTCTCCAGAGAAGGGCGGAATATAAATATGAATTTAAAAATGTAGTATTTGAATTAGCTCAGGAATTCATGATCTCAGTGACAGAGACATGTCCAACTTGATAACTGGCCCAGTGCATACAGTTGCTGAATCTAATCCTTCCTTTGGAACAGTTGGCTTGTAATCTGAAGATGATAAACTTTATTATGTTAGATCATTTCCTGGTCAATATATTTACTCAGGAGTGCTATCAGCTTCTACAAGAGTAGGAGGAGAAATTAAAATTGTCTGCCCCAGATAAGGACATAATTAGTTTTTGAGCAGGTACTTGGGAATTCGTTCAACAAGAGTTTGGTCTACTATAAATTTACTCAATCTCTAGAACTCAAAGATGATGGACAAAACAAGTAAAAGTGAATTCTAGAAACTAAAGTTACTGTTTGCTCAAAAATCAACTGCCTCCTTGTTGATCTCTATGATGAATCTGGATGGATTTATATTTTGCCCAATCAGTAGGTAGAGTCCTTGCCTTTTCAGCAAATGCATGCTTTTTTTTACTCATGCATTAATCATTGCAAGACTAGACTATCACAAGGTGATCTACTTTGGGTTCCTTTTGAAGACCATCTGAAAACTTCAGTTGATGCAGATGGTGGGCTGATAGTGCTTCAGCAGTGTGATATCTACAGTACATTGCAGGTGCTGAATTGATTGTCAATGTGTTTCTGAGCATGAACATTCAAAGTGTTAGTTTTGATGATAAGCGCTGTATAGTTGGGGACTGTGTGGTCTGTCAGACTGTCTTCTCATAACAGAATCTGCCTAGTTTGTGCAATCAGCTCTGTGGGGGAGAATGATTCACATTACCTCTCCCTATAGCAGGGATGTCAAACTCAAGACCCATGGGCCGCATCTGGCCCTCTGGGTGCTTAAATCTGGCCTGCAGGGCTGCCCTATAAACAGCGAAGGTGTGGCCCTTGCAAGCTCAATTTTCACTGGCAGAGGGTTGCAGGAGGGTGTCACAGCCAGAAACAGAGCTCACGAGTGTCACTACATTATTTTGATTTGTCTGTTCAGCTTCTGCCAAGCTCCTAAGCTAAGATTTGCAGGCAGTTGCCTGCTAGCTAGAACTTTGTTATCTTGTCTCTATAGCAATGAGATAAGACAGTCTTGTGATTTCTGGTTTACTGTGCATGCTTCAAAAGTTTTTATTCACTTCCTGTAACTTCCTTTGTACTATTCCTGTATATGCCTTTGGTGTGAGATTAAGCTGCCGGTATGTAGTCCATTTAGGTTTTGTTATTTTTGTAAATAAAAAGATGTTTCTTAGATTACTTTCCGGGTTTTATTTAATCAAAGTTGACAGCAAAGAAAGGCACGGTCCACCTCTAATTAGCAGGGATGTTTGAAAGCTGGTGTTTACTCCCTGACAACAAGGGAGAGTGCTGGCAGAGTGCTCAAGCCACCACAGGTACCCCGACAGGAATGATGTTAAGCTCACCACTCCCACCCTGGCCATGCCCCCAGCCCCCCTGAGGTCAAACACAACCCTGATGCAGCTCTCAATGAAATTGAGTTTGACAACCCTCCCCTGTAGGCATCCCTTTTTATAAGTAGCTCTATCTCTTTGGAAGAGCTTACTTCCCATCCCCAGCTCCCTGTGACTAAAGCTGAAATGCCCCTCACACTTTTAAAATTAAACATTTGTGACTTAACTTTGCTTTAGTTCCTTTCAGCTGTACTTTTAATATTTATTTATTTATTTATTTATTTATTTATTTATTTATTTATTTATTTATTGCTATTTTGATTTTAAGTGACCCTCCTAGAATCTGTTGAATTGGGGCAGAATATGAATTATGGAATGAATAAAACTGGGATGAAAAACTAGATTTCATTCTTTGTCCTGGAGAAATCATCCATCCAAATTTGGTGAAAATTTCCAAAGATCACTTATTCTGCACTCTAATTGAAATCTACTGCTTAATAGCAATAGCAATAGCACTTGGACTTATATACTACTTTACAGTGTTTTACAATCCTCTCTAAGTGGTTTACAGAGTCAGCATATTGCCCCCAACAATTTGGGTCCTCATTTTATCCACCTCGGAAGGATGGAAAGCTGAGTCAATCTTGAACCTGGTGAGATTTGAATTGCCAAATTGCAGGCAGCTGGCAGTCAGCAGAAGTAGCCTGAAGTACTGCACCCTAACACTGTGTCACCATGGCTCAGTTAATCATAGCAATTCATTAGACACAGAAGATATATAGAGGTATTTGGGATTTCTCTTTTGCTTGAATGGAAAAGACTATTTAACCCCAAAAGAGATATTGCAAAAAGATAATGTATGATTATTGTAAAAGAAAGAGTTGGGAGAAATTCAGTATGAGTATGTTATTTATTTATTAAATGTATATGCATCTATATCATTCTTCAAAGTGATTCTGGATGACTTAATTAACCATTTTGCCTACTGTTTTTGTCCTCTAAATTACTTATTGTGCTGAGATCCACAAAGGCATATCACTCAGTCTGAGCTTATGTTTGTTCCATATTCTTAACATTGCATACGATTCTCAAGATTTGCATTAATGTTAATTTTATCATACGATATAAAATCATGACATCAGGATATCACAATAGCATCCATTGACCACTTTTCTCCTAGACAAGAAATGACTTGAGCTAGCTGAAGGTAATGATTCTATAGCTTGAAGAATTCTTGCAGTTAAAATTATATGATAAAAATCCATTTTGCACAATATTATTCTTGAGCCCTTGGTTTTAAAATGTTACTCTTATTTTCAGAACATTTCTAAAAAAGATATTTATGGTTCAATCTGATGTGGTAAGGAATCGATATTACCCTGGGGTACACATACAAGTTCGTATAAAAACATGGGTTACTCTTTGAATAAATGGTGATGATTGCTTGTGTCCCTTATTTCATTTCCAGCTGTGTTTTACTGATTTCTTAAATTCCATTGAAATGAGAAATTGGAAATATGTGATCAAAGTAGGAAAAACATATCTGAATGGCACTTGCCTCCATTTCTAATAGCAGATCTAACACAAGGCAGATGCTCACATTTCAACTGGAAGCAAATTTAATATAATAAAATTGAAGTATTAGTTAACCATTTAGAGCCAAGATTATGGAATCATTTGCAAGAAAAGAGGAATATAATTACCAATAAAGTGGAATATTTATAGCTCAGGGTTGAAATGAGGGGTAGCACTGATGATGTTATCTAGTTTGGGTAATGAAATGTCTGCAAGAAAACAACCAATCTCAGAGAGCACCAAGGATCACTCAGAAATAAAATTTTCTATATTTAATCTAGAATTATAGATAAATAGCAATATTTACTACCATGCATAGCACAGGAGATCTGATAAATTTGCCTTGAATATATAGATATCAGTGATTCAATGATAATGGAGCATAACAGCTAGTTGATGACTACCAAAAATACAGTAAGGGACAACTTTTGAGCATTCTACCCATTCTATTCCATCCATGCATACAGGCAGGATAGTAATTTAAAACAACCATAACCATACAAAAATGTTGTGCTTCGTATCTTTATTTTGCAGTTTTTAAAATGTGTGCATTTACATAAACATTCAAAGCTTTTTACTGTAATTTCAAAATCACAATATGCATAATCCAGTGGTGGGATTCAATTTTTTTTACTACCAGTTCTGTGGGCGTGGCTTGGTGGGCGTGGCAGGAGAAGGACACTGTAAAATCTCTAGTCAGAGGTGGTATTTTCCAGTTCCCTGAACTACTCAAAATTTATACTATGGTTTCTCCAGAACTAATCAGAACCTGCTGAATACCACGCATAATGCTGCAATGCTCTCTATTTAGGACTGCCCTTGCATACCATCCGGAGATTGCAGCTGGTGCAGAATGTGGCCGCACAGGTGGTGATGGGAATCTCCCGATTCTCCCATATTACCCCCACCCTGCGCAGCCTGCATTGGTTGCCGGTTGCACTCCGGGTGAGATTCAAGGTTTTGGTTTTAACATACAAAGTGGGTCCTCAATACTTAAGGGAGCGACTCCTGCCGATATCGAGTGCCAACCGCCCTGTGCGAGCACACAGGCAAGGACTCCTCGGGGTCCCATCGGCAAGTCAATGTCGGCTGGTGGTCCCCCGGTGACAAGCCTATTCTGTTGCGGTCCCTGACCTTTGGAACCAACTACCCCTGGGGGCTCTCCCCTGACCTTCGCACCTTCCACCGCGATTTGAAGACCTGGTTGTTCGACCAATCCAGGCTGTGACCCCTCCCTGGTGGGGGGGTTTCTTAAATTATTTTAAATTTTAACTTTGTTAATTATTATTGGGCTTGTGATTGGTTTAATTCTTTTTAATTATTTATAATTGTTACTGTTTTAGTTGTGAGCTGCCCCGAGTCTTCGGAGATGGGGCGGCATACAAGTCCAAATAATAAATAAATAAATAAATAATCTCCAAAAAAGAAACAAAAGATTTGTTTAATACATTTTTGTGAATATGATGAATCCATAAAAATAACCATGCTTTTTTTTTCCAGACTTTCTGTACTAAGCCAAAAGCTTGTATTCTTCACTGAAGTGTGTAAATGTACAGTGGGGAATAAGTTAGATTTTGGAAGTGATAATGTTGATCTCCCAAAGGAAAATATTCAGCTAGAATTAAACCAGCAAAGTAGCATTTTGCATAGACCATGAATATCAAACTGTCTTACATTTCTGATTTTTGGTTTTTATTCAGTTTGGATAATTAATTCTCCAAAGTCCCCTACCAGAAAACAGTAGTTTATGTGTGTCCAAAGGTAATAATCTAAACTTAGAAATATCTTCTGTTTCTAGATAAACATGTTTAGAATTGAGTAACAAGATTGTTCAGTTACAGATCATAGCATGTGTCATTTGGCTGCTGCTATTTACCCCAACTTTAGCATCAGTGTTATTTTGATTACAGAAAGAGCCAAATCCTGATTCTAGATCTGACTCTGTTAATCAAAAGCAAATGAATGTGAAATCTTGAAAATTGTGTTTAGAATTTATATGGCCAGATACATCAAGCCCCTAACAGTATGCTATTAGAATACATATACTGTAGACATCTTAGTTATTGACAAACAAAAGCATCCACTATTGTGGGAATTGGTATTATCATCATTATTAATAATGTATGTGTCTTATTTGTATAGAAGTTGTCAACATTCTTGAACTCATATTTAAACATATTAACTTTTAAAATATTTTTAGTACTGATGTACTTAATTTACTACATGGCAAACTGTGGTATGAAATTAAACATGCTCCTCAAGATGATAATTCAAAGATGTCCCTGCTGAAAATAACAATTGCATGTTTGTGAGGAACAATTTGAGCTCAATATTCTTTACAAAATGCCACTGCCAGCTTTTTCCATGCCAGCAAAGCTATTCAACTGCATCATGCAGTCCCTCATGTGGGCCAAACAGATTATCATTAGCTTCATGGTGACAAATATGATTTATCTCAGAGTTTAGAAAAGCATGGCAAGTTTGTTAGAAAAGATGCCAATTATAGATCTGGCAGCAACAGTGGAATTATAAAAGGGGGAAAAAAGGATTAACAGCACAAAACATTCTCTCAGGCTCAGAGAGGAATTTTAAAGCACTACTGTTATCAGAAGAAGATTTTATTTTTATTTTTATCTGCGGTCTTATATACTTGACACTGCCAGCAGACTCTGTCTCTTTGGATTCTGCAGAATTTGGTCAACATAGCTGATTGTAAGATTGCAAGCAGACTGTAGAACACGAGAATACAGACAAACATAACAAAATGGGAGAGGTAACCATCCATATTTCTGGGCTTCCTAGCAGTTTCTTTCTATCTCATTAGTTGTGATGGTGACAGAAGTGTACTTATTATTAATTTGGTTTGTTGCATAATCAGCCAGATGTTTAGACCCCCAAAACTTTAACCTTAGACTGTCTACTATTGACCTCACCCCTTTCCTAAGAGGTCTGTAGGGGGCATGCATAAGCACACCAACGTGCCTACCGTCCCTGTCCTATTGTTTCTTTTTATTTTTCTTATATGTATCCATTTCATGTATTCATAACTATGTTTATCCTTATACCTGTTATCTTATAATCACTTGACAAAATAAAATAAATTAAAAAAATAAAAATAGACTAGGCAATCTCATCCACCAATTAAGTACTTCTGAAGAACCTGGGATATTATGTTTAAATAATTAATATAAATTATTTAAATAATAAATAAAAATATTGAAAAAGAAGTTGCTTTTAATTCTGTTTTGAAGGAAAAGAGTTTTTTTTTTCATTTTCATTAAATTTTATTTAGTTTTCAAAATTTAAAAACATAAAATAAAACTTTATATATCATTATATCAACATCAAGACATCTTTTACATTTCCTTATCATCTTTCTATATACACATTTCTTTCATTATACAATTTCAATTTAATATATAAATAAATATAGATAGATATGAATATAGATATAAGTATTTATATAGTTTCTTATTCTTTACCTAATTGTCATTTTGATTTCTTTTTATTCTTAAACCATTCATACGAGGCATCCAAGATATTATAATATATTAACTCTTCTTTGTCTCTTAATTTCATTGTTAATCTGTCCATCTCTGCACAGTCTAAATTTTTTTTATAACAACACCCTCTGGTGGTACAATTTTTTGCTTCCAAAATTGTACGTAGGAAATCCTAGCAGCTGTTAAGATATGTAGCATAATGTATTTATCTTTTTTTGTTATATTTTTCTGTTATTATGCCTAATAGAAATAGTTCTGGTTTGGGTTCAATTTTCTGTTTTGTTATTTCTTCTAGCCATAATCAAATTATATTCCAATATTTCTTGACCTCTGGGTCAATGAAAATATGTACCTTTTTCCTTTTTACATTTCCAACAGCTTGGGCTTAGGTTGAACATTTTTACTAGTCTAGCAGGAGGAAGATGCCACCTATAAAACATTTTATATAAATTTTCCTTGTATGCTGTGGACATAGTTAATTTGTAATTTAGTCCCCACATTTTTTCCCAATGTTCCAAATCTATATTGTGCCCAATGTTTTTCATCCATACCACCATTGTCTCCTTTACCACCTCCTCTTCCATCTTGAAATCTAATAAAAAATTATATATTTTTGAAATCAATTTTTTCAGTTCCTTGTATAATTACATCTAATCAGTGTTTTCCCATGTGAAATCCATATTGGTCTTTATCTTTTTTATATCTCACCTGAATTTGTATGTATGGCCACCAGTCTATTTTTACATTTTGTTGTTATAATTATTGTATTGTTTTCAACCTTCCTTGTTCATCTAATAAGTCTTTATAATTTCTCATTTTGGCCAGATCCATTGCATTGGGGTAGATTTGTGCTACCATAGTTGATAGCCAGAGTGGTACTTTATCATAATGATTCTTTTTAATTTTATATCATATCTGAATTAATGAGTCTCTGATAAGGTGTCTCTGAAAATATGAATGTTGCTTGCTTTTCCCTTCCCATAGAAAGCTATGCCACGCTTTTTTCAAATCATGGCCTTCTATCAAGAGTATTCTTTTGTTTTCCAGATTGATCCATTGCTTAATCCATACCATGGCTGCTGCCTGATAGTACAAGGAAAAGAGAATTTCACTGACATCTTTAGATAATAAGGTGATCTTGCACTGCATAAGTTCTGATCGTCAAGAAACATTTGTGGATGTCTTGCAAGTCATTGTTGAAATGAAGTTTTCTCTAGAAATTGGTAGCGTGTATTAAGTTTAAAAAAGTAAAGGTGTCCCTTGTCCAGTTGTATCTGATTCTAGGGAGCAGTGCTCATCTCTGTTTCCTAGTCAAAGGAACCAGTGTTGTCCAAAAATACTTCCATGGTCAGATGGCTAGCCTGACTATACACTGAGGTCAGAGGTGGTATTCAGCAGGTTCTGGAGAACCGGTAGCAGAAATTTTGAGTAGTTTGGAGAACCGGCAAAAACCACCTCTGACTGGCCCCACCCCCATCTATTCTCTGCCTCCCGAGTCCCAGGTGATCAGCTGGGTCTTCTTTTGTTGCCCTGCACAGGAGAACAGAGCTGGAAAGCAGGTTAGTGGGGTGGGGAGGGAATGGGATTTTGCAGTAACCTTCCTGCAGAAGTGGGGAGGGAATGGGGATTTTACAGAATCCTTTCCCTGCCACACCCACTAAGCCATGCCCACCAAGCCATGTCATGTCCACCAAGCCACGCCCACAGAACCAGTAGTAAAAAATTTTGAATTCCACCACTGGCTGAGGTACATAGAAGGCTGTTCTTTTCCCATCTTTTTATCTACTTGCATTTGGATGTTTTCGAACTGCTAGGTTGTCAGGAGATGAGGCAAGAACTGGAGCTTACCCATCACAAAGTATTGGGTCTAGAACTGCCAATCTTCTGGTCAAGGAGCTCAGTGTCTTAACCGCTAGGCCACCACACCCCTCTATTATGTTTAGTCCCTTAAATATTTTGCATTTATTACATAGAAATTGAAAACTTACTATGTTTTTATTAGCCATACTGTGCTTTACTGATGATTAAATAGCAGGTGAGTGGGTGGCAGGATGGAATGATGGAGAGATAGAGAAAGAGATGGAGGGATGAAGGGATGGAGAGATGATAGATGATAGATAGATAGATAGATAGATAGATAGATAGATAGATAGATAGATGATAGAAAGGTAGACAGAGAGATAGATGATACACAGACGACAGACAAATATAACAGCATCTAGAAAGGAGATTTAAAGTCAACCTCCTTGGGGTTTGGCACCACAGACCAAACCCTACTTTGAATGTGTAAACATTGTATGTACAGTATGTACAACCAAGCAGGGATTTAGTCATACTGTTGTGACTGTTTAAATGCACCTCACAGGTATTGCTGGCAAATTGAAGAAAGATAGTAGGATGGATGGAGGGATGGAACTGATTCACTTCAAAAGCATCAGTGATATATGTGAGATTTTTGGTAAAAATGAAGGTACATTATTGCTAAAATTAAAGGATTCCCTTAGAACGTAGATGTAGGAAATAATTTAAATTCAATTGAACGATTAAAAACACAGATTGTATGCAGCTTTTATACAATTTCATATATTGTATGTATATGTCTATATTGTATAATTATATATAGAGGTAAACCTCAATTTATAACCACAATTGAACCCATGTTCAATTTATGTTGCTAAGTGAGAAATTTGTTACGTCAGTTTTGCCTCATTTTATGACTTTTCTTACCACATTTGTTAAGTGGATCAGTGCAATTCTTAAATTAGTAACACTGTTGTTAAGTGAATCTGGCTTCCCCATTGCCTTTGCTTGTCAGGAGGTCACAAAAGGGGATCACTGCAAACATCACAAATGTGAGTCAGTTGTCAAGCATCTGAATGTAATTCACATGACCATGGGGATGCTGCAATGATCATGGTCATAATTCATTTTTTTCAGTGCTGTTGTAACTTTGAATGGTCACTAAATGAATTGTTGTAAGTTGAGAACTACTTGTATTGTATATTTAATCCTGGACTTAAAATATCAGTTACTGAGAGAAAAAAGTCATTTATTTTTGAGATTATTGCCATGCCAATGAATGATTGGTTGATTTGTGTGTGTGTGTAAGTAGGTCCTTTCATACTTTTATTTTGCTTCCTCTTCAAACACATATAAATCATTCATATCAAATGTTTGTTGAGTTTAATTCTGATTTGACTAATAAGCAATCATCAGATATTTTAAGGCCAATCAAACAGTCCGTATATGAAGCCATAACTCTTAGATGCTGATCATTTTGTTGGCTCTCTTTTAAAGAAACAAATATAGAGGAAAAGAGAGATTGCATAGAAAAGGGAGATCTTAGAGCAACAGAGAGTCTCATTATAGACATGAAGAATTATTGACAGGTTAGAGCAAAATCTCTAATCTTTTGCAGATAGTTTATCTTTTATTCACAGATATAATTAATTTCTTTACTGAGGCATATCAGTGTTTACTGACAGTGATGGTTCTTTATATGTAAATAGAGTTGAAATGTTTACTTTCCATGTTCAAACCAAAGAAGATTTAGTCTAGTCAAGAGCCGGTTTGCCTTGCTCAATCTAAGCCAAAATCTGGTCTTTTGCCCTGATTGGTTTATTTTTCTGACCCGACAATTTCAGATAGAAATACAGCTTTTCAACAGTTTGAGGCATAGTTATACTAAAAACCTGAACCTGTGTACAAGTTTGTATGACATATTTGCTGCTTCTGAACATTGGGGTGAAGCAAATGCTTTGAAAATATAGTTCCTGCACCCGTGAAATCTTAATTAATAAGACTATTGTTTTTAAAGAACTTCATTGTTGAGATTTGTTTTTCTACTGCAGCTGTGGTTGTTTTCTACTTTCCTTAGACTTTTTTCACCCTCCATCTTAAAGTCAACACAACCCATACAGAATCACTTAATCTGCCTGCTGATAATTCTCTACTATGTAACCAGTTATGCAGTTGGGAATAGCTAAAAGTGCTTTTATGCATATTGGTTTTTACTAATTGGAGATATGGGAGGAAAGAGAAATGAAGCTGTACATGTGATGATGTCATCACACCAATGACCCAAGTAGGTATTTTCCATCAAGCACAAGATGATGCCATGACACACAATATATTTTGATCTCATCATGGCTTCTCCTGAAAGTGTATTTAATGGCAAAAGAAACTGATGTAAAACTAAAACATTTCACAAACTTCAGTGATACTGATGATGTAAACAGTGTGGTGGTCAGATGCTCGCCTTCCACTCAGAAGGTTGAGAGTTCAACCTAGGTAGAGGCAGATGTTCTCTCTCAAGGCGCAAAGAGAAAGTATCTGCTCTGAACTCCATGTGACATCAGGAAGAGCTCTGATTCTACACCCAATAAAGGGATTAAATGATCATAAAAAGGGAGAGGGTTTTTTTGTGATACTGATTATCTTAACCAAATGGGAACAATAACTTTTGATAAAGATTTGATGGTCTGAGCTTTTGTAAAAATATAAATGTACCAAAAAGCTAGACTAGTGGCCCTCAACATTTTGGGCACCAGGGACCGGTTCTGTTGAGAGAGGTTTTTCCATGGACCGGAGGGGCTGTTAAGATTTGTGCAGAGCAACCCTTGTATGACAAGGATATGCACATGGAAACATATATGAGAACAGTTATAAATAAATATACAGCCACACAGAGTTATGTTAATGTTTACTTGAAGAAATAGCACAGTCCAATAAACAGTCCACGTCATACACCTTTTTAACAGTCCAGAAATATCCAGTTATAAAGTCTTCTTACCAGTTTCACGTCTTTTACAGCAGACAAATATCAAACCATAATGCAACAGATAACCTTTGATATCAACAGAATATCAAAGTAAACAGAGTTAGTCAGTATCAGTCCGTAGTCACTCAATATCAGTATCAAGAGAGATCATCAGTGAGAAAGAGAGAATTAAACCATGATCTATAGCTCCCTCTTATGGCAACTTGCAGCGTGACCAACCAACCAGTACATAGTATAATACATTATAGTATTGTTCCTTAAAGCTACAAACATATATATTTGTGGTTTATATATTGTCAACCCAACTACGTTGTGTACATATACATAACAGGAGCTGTGGTTTTGTATGCTGCCTGCATCCTGTTGATGGGCCTTCACTTGTTTGCACAGCCCAGTTTCTGGTATGCCATCGACTGGTGCCAGTCCACAGACTGGAGATTGAGGACTCCTGAGCTAAACTACCTACATTAGCCTTTTTCAGAATGGTATTTTACAAATGTAGTCATTCTTTGTAGTAGTTCTTAGAACTACTAGAACTACTACAGCACAAAAGAAGCGAGCACTCCACAAAGCTAGAGCTGCAAATGCTGCAACAATGGAACCCGCACACGTCTGCCTGACATGTGGCAGAACATTCTGTGCCCATATAGGCCTTACCAGCCACCTGAGGACACACCATGGACAACCCACAACCTGTTAGATGTCAAGGTCCTCTTCAAACACGATGGACGAACATCATCAACATTTTACAAATATATTGGATCTGCAATTCCTAGACCTTTGAGCCACCCATGGCCAGTTTGCTGAGAGTATTCATCTTTTTTTTAAAGGGAAATATTTATTCACAATATTTCTATAATGGTGACTTCATATGCATTCCTGGCATTTTAGAATACATGTACAATCATGAAATCAGTTAAAATCATGCCTTAAAAATAAAAGAACAATATAATCCCCCTAGCTATTGGAACACATCCACATTATAAACTATATTTAAGATTACAAATTAAAATCTTTGTCAAACAGTTCTGTTTTACTGGTTTCTTGACAACCATTTGGGAGAATAGAAAAGGAAAGATTGAAAGAAATAGCAAAGAAATTCCCTGCTTGCCTCTCCTTCCTTTCCCTTATAAAAACCCTGTCCTTCCCTTTTTTGGCATAAAAGTGGTTTTTAAAAAGGGTCTTGCTAAAGATTATTATCATAGAAGAAAGAGGAAAAAGAAAATGCAGAGTTTTTCTCTGGTGGTCCCAACAGTTAACGTATGCAGCTATGTATCAAAAGGCAGCTTCAATTCAACAAGGCTCTAAGCAGACATCTCCATGATGTTCAGATTCTATCACTTCCACAATTTTAAAATTTAGGGAAATGATAAAAATGTGGATCTCTTGATTGGCTTTGAGGCCTGAGTCACCAGGAATGGTATGCTGTTTTTAAGTATGTCCAATTTAATTTATTGCTTCTATAGTAAGATAAAGGTAAAGGTTTCCCTGTTAGTCATATCTGACTATCTGACATATCTGACATACCTTGGGCATCAATATTGTTCAAAGACAAATTCCATGGTCATTTGGCTAGCATGGCTATATGCCAAAGATGCACAGAATGCTGTTACCTGCCCACTGAAGTAGTACCTATTAATCTACTCGCATCTGCATGCTTTTTGAGCTGCTAGGTGAGCAGGAGCTGGGGCAAGTAACAGAAGTTCACCCTGTTGCATGGAGCTTGGGTCTCAAACCCAGGCTGTTAACTCTCCAGCTGAAAAGGTCAGCATCTTTAACTGCTGAGCTATAGGACCCTTATAGTATTTTATGATGTTTAGGACCTTTTAGGTTACAGGTGTCAAACTTGATCGTGTCACGGGCCGGATTGTGATATCGCGATGTTTTTGGATGCAGATAACTGAAGGTGGTATTCCAAGTGTGTCCTTACCAAGGCATTATAAATTGGTATTAACACTTCACGTGATCTTGATTCTGTCCCTCTGTTTGTGCAACCTAGAACTGTGTTGGCTTTTTTGGCAGCTGCTGCACCCTGCTGGCTCCTATTTAAATGGTTGTCCACTAGGACTCTGAGATCCCCCTCACAGTTATTACTATTGAGCAAGGTACCATATGTACTGTACCTGTACATTTGGTTTCTCTTGCCTATAAAATATAAAAATGTTAGTAAAAATATATCTTTCAATTGGTCCTGAATCTATTTAGTTTCACTGACTTCTTTCAAACATTCTGAGAATAGGAGAAAAACTTATAATCCTTTCATTTTGTAGGGGCTTTGTATGAGTTTTTATACTTCTATCAGGTCTCTCTACCCTGATTTGTTTTAAGCTGGAGAAACCAGTTTCTGCTGCTTTGAAATTAATGCTGTGTTTTTAAATTGGAAGCTAAGTTAGGAGCTTGGCAATCAATTAAGAGCCTTGGTGGTGCAGGCTGTTAAATGCCTAGCACTTAAGTTCCAGCTGCCTGCAATTACTGCAGGCTCGAATCCCACCAGGCTCAAGGTTGACTCAGCCTTCCATCCTCTCGGGGTAGGTAAATTGAGGACCCAAGATTGTTGGAGGCAATGAGCTGACTTTGTAAAAAATGCCGCTTAGTAATAAGCAGGCATATACAATGGAATGAAGGCTATTGCTGAGCGCATTGGGTTGCACTCCAAACATTGTAAGCCTCCCTGAGTCTCCGGAGAAGGGCGGCATATAAATATGAATTTAAAAAAATCATTCAAAAATAGAATTGCAATGCTATACATTTTCAAGGCCTTACAGATTACTATGTTTTAGTATGGAAAGCATATTTTATCAACTAAATATGCTTCTAGTCTACCCTAGCAGCTATCCTGTGATGGATTATTTCCTCTGCTTGTTTAAATTAGTTTGTAGATGCATTAATAAATGTAGAGCAGAAATCCTCTTACAAGATTGTGTAGGCATTACATTTACCTTTGTTCTTTCCTACCTCTTTTTTCTTACCATTGCCATACACACACACACACACACACACACACACACACACACACAAGTTTACTACTGAATGTATACCTTGCCTTTCAGGTCATTCCAATACTGAACACTGCTTACAAGCTTTGATACTGTTTGGTAAACCTAAGTTTGGCAAGAAATGTGTACAGCCATGTGGGAGAGATTTATTTTTGCTTCCATCATACAAATCAGATCAGCTCATTCATTCTGGGCTAGATCTAAAGAGTAGGTAATTCTTTCTTGGATAGCCAAGAAAACAAACAAATGAATCATTGGACCAATCAATTCTGAGTTCTCACTTAAGGCACAAAGTCTTAAATGGTCATACTTCAAACATATCATGTGTATAGCTCTCTGGAGTAAGGTCTAAGGAGGCTTTCTCCTTTCCAGGCATGGTGGAATGAAAAGAAGAAGGGGACAACTGGCAGGAAGGTAGATGGACTGAATCACAGAGGTGATTGGCATAATGTTGGAACATATGAAAAACCAGATCGTGGACACATCATCACTGGAAAGAAAACTATCTTTGTGGTCACCAACTTGATGGCACATAATGAAATCATTTATTCAAAGTCTTCTCTCCTTTTTGGCTGGAATATGTGGGCAGTGTTTTCCTATTTATGCTATATATTTGCACCTAGTGAAATAAAATATTTCATTTAGTGTCCTGAACTTTCTAAATATTTTATTTTTATGATTGCACAATTTTAGCAAAACACAACATCTTAACCTATCTTCAAAAGAGCAGGATGCCAGGCAGCTAAACATCAAAAATTAACAGATATTTTTAGGCACTCTAAAAGATAATAATGGTCTACAAATTTAAAAGCCGCAGTGTATTTCCCAATCATAAGCATTAAAACATTAATTTTTCTTTAAAGTTATTCTGAAGTCTAGATGACAGCATCCATTCATACCCTTCTCCTTGGCACAGCATTTTGCTATAAATTCTATGCAGCAAAATTAGCAAGGAAGAAAGCTATTCCTTTTTAAATAGTCCAATAAAATCACAGTATTTTCTCTTTTGGTTCACTTGCAATAGAAACAGATATAATCATTAAAGAAAAGAAGGCTGACATTTAAGCTTTGAACCATAAGGCGCTATATATTGGTTTATTACTATAATAATATTTCAAT
Organism: Naja naja; assembly: GCA_009733165.1. NCBI lineage: Eukaryota > Metazoa > Chordata > Lepidosauria > Squamata > Elapidae > Naja > Naja naja. The sequence goes on along the minus strand of CM019150.1, from coordinate 198,558,942 downwards.
GTATAAACTGTCACTCGTGATAAAACTGTTAAGTTCAGTGCAACTCCAGTTGGTTTATTGTAAAACTGGGCCATATTTTTCCTTTGGAAACAGTTACAGACATTTATAGATTCGGCTTAACTTTCCCTTTGAATCTGTGATGGAAAATAAAGGTTTGGGAAGATATCAAAATTGTGTTTATTTATGCAATGTAGTGGTTATTCACATGAGTGTCATTCCTTTCTGTTAAGTTTGCATGAAGAGTCAGACGCGAAGAGCTTCAGTGAAGAGTTTATTAAGTGACTACAGCTCGAATGGACCTGACTTGGCTGGGCTACGGCTGCTTCTTATAGCCAGCAGCTGTAGTTGCCAGCCAATGGAAGTGCAGGGTTTCTTCCCACACTATTTAAACCAATACCATTTGACATTTTACAAGAACAGTTCAAATAAACCAATAACATTCAAACCTACATACATAACACCCCTCCCCACTAGGTTCAGTCCATACCAAACCCCAACCTATCTAATGTATTCCTTTAAATAGGTGGGGCTGTTACGTGTACGTTGAGACCTTCGTGGTTCAGAAGTTTTAACGTTCTCACCCAGTGAGAGAGGAAATGTGTCTGCTGACATTTCCCTGCTGGGACTTCCTGTGAAAGAAGACCCTGTTTGATTGTTAGAATCTGGTCTCTCCTCCCAACCCATCTCCAGCCCAATGTCAGCACCCAAGTCAGGTAGTGATGTGCAATCTTCCACTTGTAAGGATGGATTTGGCATTGTGACAGGTTTTGGGAATGGTTCCTGTTGTAATGGCTCGTTACACATGGGGTTGATTCTTGTTTGCTGATTTTCCTCCTGTTCCTCCCCTTCCCCCCTAGAATTGACATCAGGTGAGGGAACTAGAGAGGAACAAGTGCGATGTTCCTGAGAGAACCTGGATCTAAGTTGATCAATGTGCCTGCTCCAGAGGAGTCCATCCTCTGTTTGCACCCTGTAAGAACAAGGGCCTGTTATCTGAGTTATTTCAGTAGGAATCCACAAAGGTTCACCTATAAGGTTCTTAGCATACACAGAATCACCCACACTGAATGTACGAACTTTGGAAGTGGAATCCAGTGGTGCGTTGGGTGCGTAAGTGGGATGAAGGCGGTCAAGGGAAGACCTAAGTTTCCTACCCATCAACAACTCTGCTGGGGATAAGTTATTAGATGGGCTAGGAGTGATGTGCTGGACACTAAGAAGTTTTTCAACCTTCTCAGTGATGTCCCCAGGACCCAGTTGCTGGAGCTTCTCTTTGGTAAAACGTACCATGCGTCCAGCCCGGCCGTTAGCCGAAGGGTGCCCAGGGGCATGTCTGATACCCTGTTGTGCTAGATACGATTCAAAAATGTTAGATGTAAATTGAGGGCCATTGTCAGAGACAAGAACATCAGGTAACCCGTGGGTTACAAACAGTTTTCTGAGCTGCTTGATGACAGCATCAGTTGTGGTGGATGTCATGGGAAACACCTCTAGCCATTTGGAATATGCATCTACTATAATAAGAAAAGTGTGCCCTCTAGTAGGACCTGTGAAATCAATGTGGATCCTAGACCATGGGCCCCTAGGACATTCCCATTCCTGTGTGGGGCGTGAGGTGGGGCAGGCCTGACTACCTGGCAATTGGGACAAGATGCAACCCAGTTTTCAACCATTTTGTCAATACCTGGCCACCATACATAACTCCTGGCAATCCCTTCATCCTTACAATACCAGGATGACCCTCATGTAACATTTCCAAAACCTCTCTTTGCAGTTTTGCAGGAATAACCACCCTGTTACCCCACAAAATACATCCTCTTAATACAGATAATTCAGTTTGCCTGGACTTAAAAGGTTGGGCAAGGTGAGGTAGATCTTGAAGAGGCCAACCTTTCTTAATCCAGCCTATAACAGGAGCCAACACAGTGTCTTTGGCAGTCTCTCTGGCAATTTCAGCAGCATGAACTGGAAGCTTGGCAACAGTTTCTAGGAAAAAGGTGTGTGTTTCAGGTTCAAAGTCCTCCTTGTGGCAAGGCAGTGGGCAACGACTCAGTGCATCAGCATGTCCAATGTCCTTGCCAGGCCTGTGAATCAGTTTGTATGAATAAACTGCAAGAAATTCAGTCCACCTCAGCATTCTTGGTGACAGGATAGTAGGTGTTGGTTTGTCTCCTGCCACAATGCCTAACAAAGGTTTGTGGTCTGTAACAATGGTAAATGTCCTGCCATACAGATATTCATGAAATTTCTTGACAGCTGCAACAACTGCCAATGCCTCTTTGTCCAGTTGGCTATAATTCCTCTCTGCTTTGGTCAAAGTGCGAGAGTAAAATGCAATAGGGGCTTCTCTCCCACTGGGAAGCCTGTGGCTCAAACCCCCCCCCACTCCGAAAGGGGATGCATCACAAGTCAGTACAACAGGCAAATTCTCAGAGAACTGTATCAGTACAGCATCAGATGTGATTAGTCTCTTAATACTGTTAAATACTGATTGTTCCTTCCTCCCCCAGATCCAAACAGACTTCTTATCAAGTAATCTGTGCAAAGGTTCAGCAATGGTTGCCTTTTGAGGTAGAAACATGTGATAAAAGTTAATAAGTCCAAGGAAAGCTTGCAAATATGTTTTGCGTTTAGGTTTAGGGGCTTCTTTGATTGCTTTCACCTTGGCATCAGTAGGGTGGATGCCATGCTTGTCAATCATGTAGCCCAGGAACTCAACCCTGTCTGTCTTAAGTGTGCATTTGTCTTCCTTGACTTTTAACCCCACTTTACTGAATCTGGTGAGGACTTCTCTGAGTCTTTCTTGGAGCTGAGTGTCATTTTCAGCAGAGATTAATACATCATCAAAGTAAGGCACTACCCCTGGCAGTCCTTGGAGCATTCTTTCCATAAGGCTTTGAAAAATGCCTGGTGCCACGCTGACTCCAAATTGTAACCTTTTACATTTGAAGGCACCTCTATGAGTCACAATGGTTTGGGCCTCTGCAGTGGCATCATCAACTGTTAGTTGTTGATATGCCTGGGCCAAATCCAATTTGGCAAAGACTGTACCCCTGCCAAGTGAATGTAACAGATGATGCACCACTGGTACTGGGTATGCGCTCTGCTGCAGCGCATGGTTCAGTGTCCCCTTATAGTCTCCACAAATTCTTACCGACCCATCAGCCTTGACTGGTGTGACTATGGGAGTTTCCCATCTGGAGTGATCAGTGGGCTCTAAAACCCCTTGAGCAATTAATTTGTCTAATTGTGCATCAATTTTTTCCTTTAAAGGAAATGGAACCCTCCTGGGCTTTAAACGAACTGGGGGCACCTTGGGATCTAGGTTGAAAGAGATAGGGGTCCCCATATACTTGCCCAGTCCTTCGCTGAAGACCTCTGGAAACTCAGACTTCAAGGCCTCCTCCCATTCAGAGTTGCTCACATGATTGATGCCAGTCACCTCGATGCCTAGTGGCTTGAACCACTCAAGTCCCAGCAAGCTTGGGCGATCCTTGTCCACGAAGGTCAGTGGCAAACGTTTGGCGTGGCCTTTAAACTGCATGTTGAAATCTCTTGTTCCATCTACTGGAATCTTGTTCCCTTGGTAGTCTTTAAGAGTCAGTGCTTGCTTCTGGAAATGTTTCTTCTGAATGTTGGGAAGTAGCCTGTGAATAGTGTCCCATGACACCATAGATAAATAAGAGCTTGAGTCCACTTCCATTTGGCAAGGCCTTCCTTCAATTAACACCTTCACGTGTACTTTTCTGCTTCTTAAGGGTGAAGAATGACCAATGGTGATTGTTTGATGAGTTTCATTCTTCCCATTTGCTTCTGAATTGTGCCCCATCTTTTCAATGAAGTTGTTGGGCTTAAAATCCTTTTCAGGAAATTTCTTCCTACTAGGTGGAGTTCTGGATGATTTGCAGACTCTGGCTAGGTGACCCCTTTTCTCACAACATAGGCAGATGGTGTCTAAGAAATTGCATTCAGTGCGGGGGTGGCCCCCCCCACAGCCTCTGCAATAAAATTCTTGCCTCTTTCTCCCAGGGTCTTTCCTTTTCTTCTCCATTCTGAGTCTAAAAATTCCTTCCTCCACCTCACTGCAATCTGAATCAGAGTCTATTTGCTCGCAATGGGTTGTTGTGGATTTTTCCCCATCAGAATGGCTTGAGGCCTGGCTTGAGGCCTTGTTAATCTTTTTCATGGCCGCTGCTGAGGACTTGGTGGCTTCCGCTGAAACAGCTTCCTTGATGGCCTCCTTAAACATGATCTTAGGTTTCATTAATAGTTTGCTTTGTAAGACCTTATCTTTGAGGCCTAGGACAAACCGATCAGGCATGGCCTCTTCTAAGTTGGTAAAGTCACAAGCACCCCCAATGTCCCTTAAACTTGCCACGAAGTCATTAACATTTTCACTTTCCCCTTGATCCTGACGGTAAAACTCGTGTCTCTTAATGAGGCATGATACTTGTGGTGCGTAATGGGCTCTTAAAAGTTTTTCCAAATCAGGCCATTCCATTACCTTCAATTCTGCAGCTCCCGCCAATGCCTTCGCCATCTTGAAGACTGCCGGACCGCAGTGCATGAGAAATACCGCCCTCTTCCGCTTCTCGGGAATATCGGTGAGGTCGTTTCCTTCCAAGTACATCTGGAAGCGATCCGCGTACGATTCCCAGTCTTCCGCCGCCGGATCGAACAGGGCTGGGGAGGTGTTCAGCGCAGCCATCTAACTCTTCTATTCGCCTTCCGCGTCGTCTCTTCTTCAGGGCAATCCCACCTTCGTCGCCAGTGTTAAGTTTGCATGAAGAGTCAGACACGAAGAGCTTCAGTGAAGAGTTTATTAAGTGACTACAGCTCGAATGGACCCGACTTGGCTGGGCTACGGCTGCTTCTTATAGCCAGCAGCCATAGTTGCCAGCCAATGGGAGTGCAGAGTTTCTTCCCACACTATTTAAACCAATACCATTTGACATTTTACAAGAACAGTTCAAATAAACCAATAACATTCAAACCTACATACATAACACTTTCATCCTATAAAAATGGTGATTAATTTTGTATTTCCTATTTTTTATCTCTCTCTCTCTATTTATCTTCATCTATCTAGCTATCTATCTATCTATCATCTATCTAGCCATCTAGTTATCTAGCTAGCTAGCTATCCAGCTATCTAGGTAGCTATCTAACTAGTTATCTAGCTAGTTATCTAGCTATCACCTGCAAATATCCATAAAACAACCTGTATTTTATTCTTGTTATGGGATATGAAACTATGGTGCTGTCTGCTTTAAACCTTTAAAGTACAAGTTCGATTCTGAGTGGCTCAAGGTTGACTCAGTCTTTCATCCTTCTGAGGCTGGTAAATGAGGATGCAGATTGCTAATATTTTAAATCACTTAGAGAGGGCTATAAAGCACTATGAAGTGGTATAAAAGTCTAAGTGCTGCTGCTATTCCCACCCTGAATAATCACTTTGTAAGCTGACCTGAAAATAAGCAGGTTGCAGTGGAATTTGGAGCTGAAGTGAGAGAAGGAATAGAGAAATTGATAGCTTGGAATAGCTAATTGGAAGAAAGTGGGGGTAAACAGATCTTCCCTAAACCTACAGTGTCTACATACTTGTTTATCTAATAGTATCTCTAATGAAAACATTAGTCTGGTGAGATTTCTGTCAATAAGTGAGTAGCAATAAACATACAATTCTGATCAACCAACAGTGTCATTCTGGTTCTTTGCACCTGACATAATGTGAGCAGAACAATGGCAATTCTATTTTTAATATCACTAAAATCTTCCTGGAAATGATTTGTTGACTATAGGATCACAATCAGAAGTCAACAGATGTAATCTAATGTAAGGGTGGCAAGCACTCATTTCAGGGCTTTGGATCTGAAGATACGAAAGGTATTTTGAGATGTGCTCCTGATTCTTCTTAAAGTAGTTATGTATTTCCTCAGGATTATGTGGCTACCATGTTAGCTTCAATGTTATCTTAATAAAAGACTTTGTTTGAAGGAGTTGAAGAAGAGTGGTAAGAACACTCTGAAGGACCTTTTGCACTTTGACTACAAAGCACTTCCCAACACTATGCATCCTCCACTAACTATCCCCAGTGTGAATGATAATAAGCTTCTTCCTCATGGATTTTTGTGGTTTCCTCTCAAAAAGTATATTACCAATAAAAAATGGGAAGAGAAACTTTGTCTTGGCTACAGACAGCACTAAAGAACTTCAAGGCTGCCAAAATTGTTTCACTGCAGGTGAATGCATGATAGAAATTCCATCACCTCCATGGTTTAAACAGCTTCAACAAAATTGCTCTACATTGCTTTGTGCTGGTCTATAAGCTACAGCATTGGACCATGTATGAACTCAATATAAATTTAGTTTGTAATCTCTCTCTCTCATCTGTTTATCTATCTATCTATCTATCTATCTATCTATCTATCTATCTATCTATCTCTTCCATCTATTTATTCAATTTCTATAGCTGCACAACTCAACCAAGTGACTCTGGGCAATTTACATTGTTTACATAGTTTACACTAGTGAAGCTTGTCAAGAAGGGATTTCAAAGGCTGACATGAAGTTGCCTAAACATTCCTGAACTGAAATTATTTACTGTGTCATAAGCACAAATGAATGCGGCATACTTATTTTAAAAAGAAGCTTTGTCCTTGTGATTGCACTTTTATTCTTGAAACAGAAGGCTTTCTGCAGTGGCAATAAATACTTTAACAACTATTTTGAGGCAATAGCAACAAATTCTTCCTAATTTCCTCCTGGGAGAGCTAGATTAGTTCCCCTCTATAACCTTCTCTGACCCAAAGAACTTAGTTCCTTAATTTCTCTTTGATAAATGTCTTGTGTCTCTATCGAAGTATTTTTTATAGGTGCAAAAGCTCAGTGCAACAATCACATATCCCAAATTGTCTAACTACATCCAATAAAATGTTCCCTGCCTTTTGTCCTCCTGTTCACCATTCCAGCCAGTCATGTTATTGTTTTCTGAAATACTTTAGTTACAGCAAAGAGACCCCGGGACTGATTTTCTTTTATATTAGGACATTGGGATTCATTCAAGTGCAAAATAGTGGTTTTGGAAGAGACAACATCTCAGAATTAAGAAGCAGGAATGTGGCTTGATTACCTACATTTGCTTCTGGAATCCAAACTGAGGTCATAGCTCTTTTGCAAACACAACCAACGAACAATAAAAGATTGTTTCATCTACAGTGTTATATTTCTCCTACAGAAAGAATTTGATTTCAACATTTATTTCAGTGGAGAAGAGAAAATCTTGTAGCTAGTGAAGTATTTCTGCATTAATTTAGCTTAGGTGGTATGGGTGAATGTCCCATATTTTATTGTGCTAAAATTTCTCCAATGATCTGGAGCCTCCCTGCTTCCCAATTTTCATTAATCTCAAGAGAAGGGTTAATAATGGCATTCTCCCATTAAACCTTTTCAGGTGTTGGGGGGAAAAGAACAGAAACCACTATCAGTAGCATCCACTATTACAGCTAACACCACCATTCAAATATCTGAAAGACAATTTTCAGGAAAAGGAGAGTAAGATAGAAAAAACAGAAATCCATGTATTAGAGAAACACTGAGACACTAGAAGACTGCCTCTGACACAGCTTTATTTTCACCTGTACCTCTTCCAATGCAATTCTTTTGGTACATACAACCCCTACAAAATGTACATGGTATTCAGTAGTTATAGATGATCCTGAACCCTCAGTGGACAATTTTGGGAAGAGAGTTCTGTTAGATTTGCATGAAGAGTCAGACGCGGAGTGCTTCAGTGAAGAGTTTATTAGTGACTACAGCTCATAACAGACCCGATTTGGCTGAGCTGCAGCTGCTACTTATAGCCAGCAGCCGCAGTTGCCAGCCAATCAGAGTGCAGGGTTTTCCCGCACTTTTTAAACCAATCATTTCTGACATTTTACAAGAACAGTTCAAACTTAGCCAATGACATTCAAACCTGCATACATAACACCCCTCCCCACTAGGTTCAGTCCATACTCAAACCCCAACCTATCTAATGTATTCTTTTAAATAGGTGGGGCTCTTACGTGTACGTTGAGACCTTCGTGGTTCAGAAGTTTTAACGTTCTCACCCAGTGAGAGGAGAAATGTGTCTGTTGACATTTCCCTAGTTGGACTTCCTGTGAAAGAAGACCCTGTTTGATTGTTAGAATCTGGTCTCTCCTCCCAACCCATCTCCAGCCCAATGTCAGCACCCAAGTCAGGTGCAATCTTCCACTTGTAAGGATGGATTTTGGCATTGTGACAGGTTTTGGGATGGTTCCTGTCGTAATGGCTCATTACACATGGGATTGATTCTTGTTTGCTGATTATCCTCATGTTCCTCCCCCTCCCCCCTAGAAAAAGCATTAGGTATGGGAACTAGAGGGAAACAATTGCGATGTTTCTGAGGTAACCTGGATCTAAGCTGATCAATGTGTCTGCTCCAGAGGACTCCATCCTCTGTTTGTACCCTGTAAGAATGAGGGCCTGTGATTTGAGTTATTTCAGCAGGAATCCATGAAGGTTCACCCATCAGGTTCTTAGCATAAACAGAATCACCCACACTGAATGCGAACTTTGCTAGTGGAATCAAGTGTGCGTTGGGTGCGTAAGATAAGGGGTCAAGGGAGACCTAAGTTTCCTACCCATCAACAACTCTGCTGGGGATAAGTTAGTTGACGGGTTAGGAGTGATGTGCTGAACACTAAGAAGTTTTTCAACTTTCTCAGTGATGTCCCCAGGACCCAATTGCTGAAGCTTTTCCTTGGTAAAACATACCATTCGTTCAGCCCGGCCGTTAGCCGAAGGGTGCCCAGGGGCTGTCAGGGCATGTCTGATACCCAGTTGTGCTAGATAGGATTCAAAAAGGTTGGATGTAAATTGAGGGCCATTGTCAGAGACAAGAACATCAGGTAACCCGTGGGTTAAAAAAGCTTTTTAAGCTGCTTGATGACAGCATCAGTTGTGGTGGATGCCATAGGGATTACCTCTAGCCATTTGGAATATGCATCTACTATAATAAGGAAGGTGTGCCCTCTGTAGGGCCATGTTCTGGCAAGGGCCAGTTGGGGACAAGATGCAACCCAGTTTTCAACCATTTTGTCAATACCTGGCCACCATACATAACTCCTGGCCAATCCCTTCATCCTTACAATACCAGGATGACCCTCATGTAACATTTCCAAAACCTCTCTTTGCAGTTTTGCAGGAATAACCACCCTGTTACCCCACAAAATACATCCTCTTAATACAGATAATTCAGTTTGCCTGGACTTAAAAGGTTGGGCAAGGTGAGGTAGATCTTGAAGAGGCCAACCTTTCTTAATCCAGCCTATAATAGGAGCCAATAAAGTGTCTTTGGCAGTCTCTCTGGCAATTTCAGCAGCGTGTACTGGAAGCTTGGCAACAGTTTCTAGGAAAAGGTGTGTGCCTCAGGTTCAAAGTCCTCCTTGTGACAAGGAAGTGGGCAACGACTCAAGGCATCAGCATGTCCAATGTCCTTGCCAGGCTTGTGGATAAGTTTGTATGAATAAGCAGCAAGAAATTCAGTCCACCTCAGCATTCTTGGTGACAGGATAGTGGGTGTAGGTTTGTCTCCTGCCACAATGCCTAACAAAGGTTTGTGATCTGTGACAATGGTAAATGTTCTCCCATATAAATACTCATGAAATTTCTTGATAGCTGCAACAATTGCCAATGCTTCCTTGTCCAATTGGCTGTAATTCCTCTCTGCTTTGGTCAAGGTGCGAGAGTAAAATGCAATAGTGGCTTCCTAGGAGTGGTCAGTGGGCTCTAAAACTCCTTGAGCTATTAGTTTATCTAATTGTGCATCAATTTTTTCCCTTTAAGGCAAATGGGACCCTTCTGGGCTTTAAACGAATTGGGGGCACCTTGGGATCTAGGTTGAAAGTGATAGGGGTCCCCATATACTTGCCCAATCCGTCGCTGAAGACCTCTGGAAACTCAGACTTCAAGGCCTCCTCCCATTCAGTGTTGCTCACGTGATTGGTGCCAGTCACTTCGATGCCTAGTGGATTGAACCACTCAAGTCCCAGCAAGCTTGGGCGATCCTTGTCCACGATGGTCAGGGGCAAACGTTTGGCGTGGCCTTTAAACTGCATGTTGAATTCTCTTGTTCCATCTACTGGAATCTTGTTCCCTTGGTAGTCTTTAAGAGTCAGTGCTTGCTTCTGGAAATGTTTCTTCTGAATGTTGGGAAGTAGCCTGTGAATAGTGTCCCATGACACCATAGATAAATAGGAGCCTGAGTCCACTTCCATTTGGCAAGGCCTTCCTTCAATTAGTACCTTCACATGTACTTTTCTGCTTCTTAAGGGTGAAGAATGACCAATGGTGACTGTTTGATGAGTTTCATTCTTCCCATTTGCTTCTGTGTTGCACCCCATTTTCTCACTGAAGTTGTTAGGCTTGAAATCTTTGTCAGGAAACTTCTTTCTGCTTGGTGGAGTTCTGGATGATTTGCAGACTCTTGCTAGGTGACCTCTTTTTTCACAACGGAGACAGATGGTATAAAAAACTTGCATTCAGTGCGGGGGTGGCCCCCCCACAACCTCTGCAATAAAAGTCTTGCCTCTTTCTTCCAAGGTCTTTCCTTTTCTTCTCCATTCTGAGTCTATAAATTCCTTCCTCCACCTCACTACACTCTGACTCAGAATCTATTTGCTCGCAATGGGTTGTTGTGGATTTTTCCACATCAGGATGGCTTGTGGCCTTGTTAATTTTCTTCATGGCTGCTGCTGAGGACTTGGTAGCTTCCCCTGAAGAAGCTTCTTCTATGGCCTCCTTAAGCATGATCTTAGGTTTCATTAATAATTTGCTCTGCAAAACCTTGTCTTTTAGGCCTAGAACAAATCGATCGCGCATGGCCTCTTCTAAGTTGATAAATTCACATGCACCCCCAATGTCCCTTAAACTTGCCATGAAGTCATTAACGTTTTCGCTTTCCCCTTGATCCCGACGGTAGAATTCGTGTCTCTTTATGAGGCACGATACTTGTAGTGCCTAATGGGCTCTTAATAACTTTTCTAAGTTGGGCCAGTCCATTACCTTCATGTCTGCAGCTCCCGCCAATGCCTTAGCCATCTTGAAAACGGCCGGACCGCAGTGGGTGAGAAAGACCGCCCTCTTCCACTTGTCGGAAATGTCGGCGAGATCATTTCCCTCCAAATACATTTGGAAACGATCTGCATACGAGTCCCAGTCTTCTGCCGTCGGATCGAACGGGGCTGGGGGGTGTTCAGCACAGCCATCTCTCTCAGCTTGTTCTCCGCGTTGTCTTCTCTTCGGGAAGGATCCCACCTTCGTCGCCAGTGTTAGATTTGCATGAAGAGTCAGACACGGAGTGCTTCAGTGAAGAGTTTATTAGTGACTACAGCTCATAACAGACCCCCTTTGGCTGGGCTGCGGCTGCTACTTATAGCCAGCAGCCACAGTTGCCAGCCAATCAGAGTGCAGGGTTTTCCCGCACTTTTTAAACCAATCATTTCTGACATTTTACAAGAACAGTTCAAACTTAACCAATGACATTCAAACCTGCATACATAACAAGTTCCTTCAGTAAGTTACTTTAAACAAAACTAGGGTTACTCTTAAGAATTCTAATATCTTTCTTGTTTCACAGCAGACTCAGAAGAACTTGATTAACACTACTGAGTTTAGAGAGTTGTCATAAAATGGCATCATAAAGTGAAATACTTTATGACTGGACTGAGTTGTGGATTGTTCCAGCCAGATCAAACAAGAGCCCGAATAATAGGAATAATCTAGATAGCATGTACTTAAAATTCATGGAGAAAATCTTTCTATGTGGTTGTAAGGGGTGGAAAATGACTTGATGGCACTTAATCAATCAAATCCTTAAATAAAAACATTCTCCACAATTAGTTGAACAACGTTTTTATGCCACTCCAATCACAACATCATTTGTGAGTTATATATCCTATCCATATGTATTAAGTCTGAGGCTCATAGCCAAACATATGAAGAAAATATCTCTATTACTTTCTGAAATTGAATTGGTGATGACAGATTACTTTGAAGGCCAATAAAGAAAGTCTAGTTCAATGAATCAGCTCAATAGTCTCTGGAACAATTATCCAACAGAATGGATCAACATATCATCTGGGAAAACTGCCAACTATTTATCTCAAAGGTGCTTTTTTCAAGGGGCAACTGGACTTTCTGGTTTTTTCTTTGAAGTGTTTTGCTTCTCATCCAAGAAGCTTCTTCAGGTCTGACTGAATGGTGGGGAATGGAAGGATATATACTCCTTGCAGACATCTGGTCATATACAAGAAGTATATATCCTTCCATTCCCCACCATCCAGTCAGAGCTGAAGAAGCTTCTTGGATGAGAAGCTAAACATCTTCAAAGAAAAACCAGAAAGTCCAGTTGCCTCTTGAAAAATCACCTCTGGGACAACCATGACCTGGATGACTGAGAATCTCCACAGAGAGCCAACTGTTTACAGAATGACTAAAAAACAAAATCAACCTCATTTCAGATAGTTTTGAGGCCATTGTAGAAATTTGTCATATAGGTCAACTTGGGAGATTATCACCAAATAAACAAAAGAAAAGCAAGAATGTACTGTAACAAATACATTTATTTCTTCTGATTACAAATGCCTTGAAATAAAACCCACTTGAACTCACTTCCTGATTTTCTCTGATTCTAAAAAAACAAAACTTCTATAATATTTTTAAAAATAGTCAGATAATTATTTAATGATAACACTTGTAATATATTTCATAGTGTTTTGTTGTTTTTAATCTTTCCCCAATCCTTTTCTTAACATATGCTTATTTCTTAACTAGAAAACAAAGAAGTTTTGAAGCCTTTTTTTAAGGGAAAGAAAAACTCAGAGAACTTTAGGTGGGGTGTATGATAGCTTTTCATGGTTAATGTTTGTGTGTGTGTATATTTTGTCTTCCATTTGACAAATCTCAGTCTAGCAGTGTCTACCCTTCTTGGAATTCTACATTTCAATTATATCCCAGAGAAAATATAATGGGATAACTCCTCCCTTTCAGCTATTTTTATCAGAAGATCAAGATAGCCAAAGACCCTGAAACATAGCATAAATATATGTATTTGAAATGAAAATATACATCACATTCTTGGTCATTTTGCAATTGAAAGGCAAGCTGAAAAAACTTCAGAAAAATTCTAAGTATGGTTATAATGAAATTTGTATTTCTATGGTCCCTATAGAGCCTTTGGAAAACATATTTTGGCACAGCACAATAAACATTAGACATAGCATTGATATAAATGACATCCGAGTGCCTTCAGTTGTGTTTTATAGCTACCTTTAGAAACACCAAATCTTCATATCATGAGTAGGCAACGTTGGGTCTACCTGATGTTCTGAATTTAAACTTTCATCAGATCCAGTGACAATGGCAATGGCGATGGCAAGACATTGTGGGACTTATAGTTGGAAATATTTAAAGGAAGTCAGCTTATATGTACATGAATTAAAATTGAGAAGAGATCAGTTATTTATTTAAATATAAAATAAGAATCACAACAGAATTTCTGCTCATAGGAAATAATAATTTAACTATTTAATTTAATTATTCTTTAGTGCCTGCAGAAAACATGAAAAGTAGCAAGATCCAAGGGAGTTATTCTCCACATGATAATTTGGTGAACCAGAAGCTGCTTTGAGTCTCTCTTTGAGTGTTGATACACCACATTTCATTAAAGTCAACCATATTAAGTATGTATCAGATTTGCTTCCCCCCACCTTTCTTTCTAAGATAAGAATGGCCAAATTTGAACATTTTTTTCATATTTTATGGTCAGAAGAAAGCAAAATAAATAAATATCATGGCTACCTGTATCTGAACTTTAAAAAACCCTCTAAGTCAGGGTTGTCTGGTCTTGGCAAATTTGAGACCTGTGAACTACAACTTCCAGAATTCCGCAGTGAGCCATGGCAATTCTGGGAGTTGAAGTCCACAAATCTTAAAGTTGCCAAAGTTGGACACTCTTGTTTTAAATGGTGATTAGGTGACAGGAAGTGGAGATTTCTGTATTTTTCTGTTGCCATTTTGTGATTGCCCAAATTTTTACAGCTGAGATCTGTTAGATTTTAGTTAATATACACCTGTAAGGTATGAAGACCTAAAACAGAGTAAGCTCTGAAGTTCAAAAAAACCTGGAAAACAGGTGAATAAAATGTGTCTACAGCGACCCTAAAAAATCAAATTATCATGTGTGTATTTCTATTTACCGTGTCATATAATGCCAATTATCACAATCCACATGTATAATAGCCCCTTACACCGTGACACTGAAATCTTTCACTTCGTATCTATTACAATAAAATGTGATAATTATCCACAGAAAAAAGTTGGCTAACCCTAACCCCAGCCCTTACCCAATAGGGTTACACAAATATTGTTTTGGATTTGAAGTCAGAAAGCATAGAAGTATTTAGTTACATAGAACTCCTCAAGACTGCTAGATGTACTTGAGAATCAGACACTGATCCCAAGTTTATCTTTTGATCTTTTAGCCCCTGATGAACACTGTGGAGTCTGTTTCAGCAAGCTTCTACTGTTTTAATTGCTGACCCTTCTATACTCAGAAATTATTCTTTCTGCCTACTGACTGAACTTCCTCATCTGATATTTGGCTCCATTGGCTCTGTCTCCTGGATCAATTCTCAGCACTACTTTTTCTCTAATCACTAAGCACTATGATAACCTGTCTTAGTATCTCTGCTGGTTCATGAAATCCATGCTAGAGAGACACCACTGCTGATCTCTGATTTTCTTTGATATCTGTTGGCTCAGAAGGTCCCCTTCACCATCCTCTTGTTTACTAGAGTATGACCCTTCTCCTGTAAACACAAACATCTATAGATGGAGGCCAACTACAATTGGCTCAAGGATGAAAAAAAGAAAGAGGGTTTTAATCATACATTCTAAATATATACCATAATATTCCTGAAGTATAGAGAGGAAGAGGATGATACTGTCTTCAATTAGATATGAAACAGAGAAAAGTGTCTTCTTGACTATATTTTATTCATTCACATCTCTGCAAATTCACCAATTTTTCTTCAATCAAAGCCTAATCCAGGAACAGCTGCATCATAATAAAATGGAAATGAGTGGAATGAAATAAGACCAAACTTTTTCCAGTTCAAGCAAGACAAAACTCAGTGTAACATACTGAGACTCTGAATGCTTTAGAAGATAGGCTCAGGATCCTGAAGGATCTTGACAGACTTGAGCATTGGGCCCTATACAATAAGATGCAGTTCAGTGATGAGCAAAGTAAGGTCCTGCACTTAGGCAGGAAAAACCAAATCCATAGGTAGGTATAGAATAGGTGGTACCTGGCTCAACTATAGTAACTGTGAGAGGGATTCATGTGTCCTAGTGGACCACCATTTAATAATGAGCCAGCAGTATACTGCAGCTACCAAAAAGGCCAGTGTAGCCCTAGGCTGCATCAAGTCAATGAGAAGAAATAGTACCACTTTACACTGTGCTGATAAGATTCTAGAAAGTGTGCAGAGTGGAGCAACAAAGATGATAAAGGATCTGGAGGCTAAATCGTATGGTGAACAGTTGAGGAAGCTACCATGTTTCTCCAACAATACACCCCCTCCAATAGGAAGACCCAGCATGTTTTCTAGGCATAAAATGAAATTAAGCCCCTCCCCCAAATTTAGGCCTATTTTAAAACATGCAAAATTGGGGGGAAGGGTGGGGGGAGGACTTGCCGTTAGGACCGCCCCGTGGGCAGCCATGCCTCACCACCAGCCACTCCTAACAGGTGATCATGGTGGAGCATGGAGAGCTCCCTACTCCTGCCAAGCACCTTTGCTGCAGACCTGAGACCTTCAGCGCCTGCCACTGTTGCTTTCCCTTCTGCCCATGCTGCCGCTGCATTTGGAACTGCTGCTTCTGCGTTTAGAGTGCTGCCGCCGTTTGGAGCACGCTTGGAGCACCGCCGCCATTTGGAGCACGTTTGGAGCACCACCACCATTTGGAGCACCGCCACTGCTCCAAACTGTTGTGGGGCTCCAAATGCACTCCAAATGGCGGCGCAGCAAACAGCAGCAGTGCTCCAAATGGCGGCAGCACTCCAAACGTGGAAGCGGCAGCTCCAAACGCAGCAGCGGCATGGGCAGAAGGGAAAGCAACAGCGGCGGGCGCCAAAGGTCTCAGGTCTGCAGCAAAGGTGCTTGGCGGGAGTAGGAAGAAGCTCTCTGTGCTCCGCCATGATTGCCCATTAGGATCAGCTGGTGGCGAGGCATGGCTGCCCGTGGGGTGCTCTAGGTGAGGATGCAAGGGAGGGAATTAAGTCACCCCTGAAAAGATGACCTAGCTGTTTTTTCGGGGCTCAAAAATAAAAAAGACCCAGCCTTATTTTATGAGAAGCATGGTAAGTATGTCTAGCCTATCAAAAGAAGGATGGAGGGGGGCATAATAGCTATCCTCCAGTATTTGAAAAGCTATCACAAGAAGAGGAGATTGGTTTATTCTTTAGAAAAAAAGAAGGAAAGACAAGAAGTAAGGGGTGGAAGCTTGTCAAAGAGAGCTCCAACCTAAAAGTAAGATTTTTTTTTCTGATGAAGACAGCAATTAATCAATGGAATAGCTTGTGTCCTGCAGTGGGTCTCCATCATTGGAGGTTTTCAAAAATAGACTGGACAATTTGACTGGGATAGTATAACAATGATGTTGTAGATTCTATATTGCTGCAGATTTGTACTCTCCAATCCAATATTCCAGAGTTAAAGGGAGATGTTGATTGCCTCCTATGGGAAGAAAATATCTACTATAGATTATATGGAGCTTTCTTTCCTATCCTGCCAATAACTTAATAATAGAAACTCAGCCATACCTATGATTCATTTTCTAGACCATGACTGTTTCATCAATCCAGAATAACCCTTTTTTTATAGAATTACCTTATTGTCAAATATCTTATGTTCTCTCATGCTTCATCTTTATTTCAATTCTTTAAATCCTTATATTATTCAAAGTTTGCTTTCAAATGGTAGGAATCTGAGGCTCTTTTCACCTATTCTCTAGCTCTGAGCAAGAATGTGCAAAACTCTGCATTCCACCCCGCCCCCACCCAAAAAATATTTTTCTCCTGGATCTCAAGCTGAGTTTGGTGTTGAGTGATATCCAGAACTTCACAAATCTCTTTATCTTCATCTTTTGGAAGAGACGTTTTGGGAAAACAATGATTCTTCCGGAAGAAGGAGCAAGACTGGAATGTCCACTGGCAGTTTGCCATCAGGCACTTTTTACAATAGCCCCAAACATGGTAGCAAGTTGCACTGCAAACCCTCCATGTCTATGTGTAGAAATGGTGGGGTACAGCTTGGGCTGCTTGAGCTCAAAGCTGGGAAGGTTACATGAAGTAAGATTTTGGTGACCCTGCTTATGTAAGTAAGGGAGACCCAACATTACTGTAAACCTTACTTAGAGAACTAAGATTAAGCTTACTGATAAAGTTGCCTGTATGTTTGTGTATGTGTATGCATGTCTGTCTGTCTGTCTGTCTGTCTCTCTCTCTCTCTCTATCTATCTATCATCTATTTATCTATTTATCTATCTATTCATTTATTATCTATCAAGCTTTATGCATGTATATTTTGTTCTTTGTTTTACCTAATTTATTTTTTAAAACCCCAAGAAAAAATATTATTATGGTTCATTGCACAATCAGCCAGATGTTCAGACTGAATTTGGCATTCCTGACTACCTTTCAACTCCTTTCCAAGGACCTGTGATAGGCAGATGTGAATGTTTGATGGTGTTAGAGATATCTTCGCAGGATATACAGCTATTTTGAGTAAAGCCACCTTTTGCAGTTGACTGATGGTGAATTTGTCAATGCTGCTGGTGTTCAAGTGGTTACTCCAGTTGTTTTGGGATTGCACCTAAGGGCCCTATTTCTATTGATATAACTTTGCTTTCTTTTGCCACAGTAATTCTATTTCTGTTTGCAGGTCTGTGCATTTTGTTATCTTCTTTCTTTTCTATTTTGTCATTTCCAGATCCACTATCCAGACCTTTATTATTATTATTCAATACTTCAGCCACCTTGGGCTGCTACAAAAATACAGCTGCTCAAGAGTTGTAACAGATCCCAGATGGAACCAACAAATGCTAAAACACTATTATATATAGAAATGTTATAAAACATACAACCTCCTATATCTCCTGCGAAATGGCACAGATTCAGTTTAATTTAATTGTAGGACAAATGTATAGGTCAACTATGCTTATCCAAGCTGGAGTATTGCCCAACATTAATATAAAAATGGCAGAATTTCATTGGAACCTTATGAAATAACTGAGAAAGTTCAGTTCTTTTCCCAGCCAGAACATTAAGAATGCAAAAATAATGATCAGATTATATTTTATATTAGTTCTCTTGATTTTTTTCCCCATTTCCTAATTTACCCTGTGAGAAAGAAGCTTTTTGCTACTGCTTATAATTATTTAGCTCATAAGTAGCTCATTAAGCTCAATGTGGGCAGGAAGATGAATCAGAGCTAGTAGAATACAGAATACAAAATAATAGAGTTGAAAAGGACCTTGGAGGTCTTCAAGTCCAAACCTCCCCCAAATCCAGCAGGAACCCTGTACCATTTCAGACAAGTGGCTGTCCAAGCTCATATTTCATAAGATTTGGATAATTTCAAAATGCATTAACCATCAACTTTCATTCTTAAAAGAAAGTTTCTAATAAAAGCCTACCTTTACTATTTGTGCATGCCTTAACTATTTAATTGAAATCTGACCTACAAACAAAAATGGAATGAAGTCCTACATACTATTTTCTGAATTTCTTATGTCTTTCTTCCTCCTTTAATAACTCTCATGGAATCCTGGTTTTCTCCTTCACTGATGTCATAAACATATATTATTTCTAAAGCATCTAGTCAGCCAATGAGAAGAAAGAGAAGAAAAATAGGCCAGCTGATGGATGGGATGCTTATTTGGTTTGAACGGAGCTGTCTAGTTAGTAGACAAGTAGGTCAACTGGCCAGCTTTTTGAAGATCGTCTTGGAGCCTCAAGAATGTCAGGTGGGACTAGGACCAAAGGAACAGAAAATTGTCCAATTATACGCTCACAGCAGCAGAGGCCACAGAGATGCCGTAATGACAGGTCCCAACGTGCAGAGGAATTGCGGAAGCGCCGAGCCAAGAAAAATGAGGGAGACCCAGATATTGTAAAGTCTCCCAGTGACCATAAGGAATACAGGTAATTATGGACTGACAGTACAAATGGACAACTTGTTTTCTTCCAAAGCAGCATCAGCATCATTATCATTGTTGCCTTCAAAACACCACTGGATATGTGGCTACTATAGCAATAGCAATAGTATTTAGACTTATATACTGCTTTACAGTGCTTTACAGCCCGCTCTAAGCAATTTAGAGTCAGCATATTGTCCCAACAACCTGGGTCCTCATTTTACCCACCTTGGAAGGATGGAAGGCTGAGTCAACCTTGAGCCTGGTGAGATTTGAACTGCCAAATTGCAGTCACAAAAGTAGCCTGCAGTACTGCACTCTAACCACTGCACCACCATGGCTCACTATCACAGTGAGATTTAAAGTTTTCACAATTATTACTATTAATAATTGTTCATTGCATAGTTAGCCAGATGTTCAGACTGGATTTGTCATTTTTATCCACCTATTGAGTTCTTCCCAAGGATAGGCAGATGTGGTTGTGTTATAGTGTTAGATGGTATTGTCATACCATCAATTTATTTATTTATGTTGGTTCTTAGACACCATATAAATAGCTTTTCTCTAGGGTTCCTTTCAACTGGAAAAAGGTTTTTTTTACAATAAGAAATAGATATAAGATTGAGAATTAAAATAATAATTTCCTTGACCAATTTATATGTACACTGATACATAATAATTTATATGAACTATCATTTCACTCACTTTTGTTGTCCTGGTATGAAAAATAAGGAAACCAGAAAGAATTGACTTAGTATTCTACTGTTCTTTAAGGCAAAATGCTTAAAAGCATATGAATGAAAGAGCCCGTTTATTTTGGGAAGAAATTCTGGAATACAAGACATTTTGTCTGACAAAACTCACCATTCGAAAGATATTTGTTCACAATGTCTATTCTCTCTGTACAGAGCTGAGAAATGGGTATTTTGAGTCTTGTGATATAACAAAGAGTTCACCATAAAATATATTTCAAAATATTTTGCAGGGGTTATGAGAATAGCTGTTTATACTGCACATACACATACAACACACACCTCTGTCATTATTTTCACAGGTACATCAATTTAAAAAATGGCATGAATGTGCTGTTGATTTCTGACTGGACAGTTGATGATTGCACTTCTTCTGATGAATCAGACACTGAACTAGAGGGTCCCCTAATATCATCTGGAACAGATGAGGAAGAAAATCTTGTTACAAAAATTCAGAAAATTGAGAGAAATGATAGGAATATCAAGAAATCTGAGGGCGGATCTCTGGATGGTGAAGTTGGAAGTGAAGGAAGTGGTGGTTTTGGTAGCGATAGTATTGTGGAAGGTGATCTTGAGGTGAGGAAAGATCATGATGACCCTGAAATATATGAAGAATTGGTGAAACAAGAAGATGAAAATAAGATGGGCAGTACAGAAAAGCAGGTATGTTATAACATAACTTAGCTACTTGTTAATTGGTGAAGTTTTAAATAAAATAGACAGGTAATGACTTCTGTGTTTAGCAACTATTCAAAGTTACAACTTCAAATACAACAGTATTTGAAAAAGTAACTTTACAACTGGTTATCACACTGATAGCTGCCATAATGTCTCCATGGTCACGTAGTCAAGATTTAGCTGCTTTGCAATCAGCAGCCATTTTATGATTGCCAGTGTCCTGCAGTCACATGATATCCATTTAGGGAGTGGTGGGATTCAAATTTTTTTACTACCGGTTCTATGGGTGTGGCCTGGTGGGCATGGCTTGGCTTGGTGGACACAGCTTGGTGGGCATGGCACAGGAAGCATACTGTAAAATCTCCATTCCCACCCCACTCCAGGGGAAGGATACTGCAAAATCCCATTCCCTTCCCAGCCCACTAACCTGCTTTCCAGCTCCGTTCTCCTGTGTAGGGCAACAAAAGAAGACCCAGCCGATCAGCTGGGACTTGGGAGGCAGAGAATAGATGAAGCGGGGCCAGTCAGAGGGTATTTGCCGGTTCTTCGAAATACTCAAAATTTCTGCTACCGGTTCTCCAGAACTGGTCAGAACTTGCTGAATATCACCTCTGTATTTAGGTGCTACACAGCCAATGTCTGACAAGCAGAGTCCATGAAGAAGCCAGCATTGAAACTGCAAATCTTGGTCATGTGATGTCTCATTTAATGACTATGGGAAAAAGTGATGTTGTAAGTCCAGCACAGTCACTTGATGTCCCATTTAATGAACTTAGCAATGGAATTGCAAGCCCCCATTATGGATATTAAGCAAGGACTACCTGTAAATCCATTTTCACATCAGGATGAGCACTGCTGTTGAGACAGTAGTGAATTAATTATGTTATATCACATTTAGGGATGTATTGTTTCTTAGCTGGTATAGGTACACCAGTGGTGGGATTCATTTTTTTTACTACCAGTTCTGTGGGTGAGGCTTGATGGGCGTGTCAGGGGAAGGATACTGTAGAATCTCCAGTCAGAGGTGTATTTGCCGGTTCTCTGAACTACTCAAAATTTCTGCTACCAGTTCTCCAGAACTGTTCAGAACCTGCTGAATACGACCTCTGAGGTACACCCTGTTTGTGTCATAGTTAACACATTCGGAAGACTAAAGGCTCATATGGCAATGATATTATATTTATTTATTTATATTTGAACTTGTATGCTGCCCCATCTCCGAAGACTCGGGGCGGCTCACAACTAAAAACACAGAACAATAAATATTTAAAAAGACATTAAACCAACAAGCCCAAATATAAGACACAACAATAAAATACATTAAAAAACCCATCCCTCCCCAAGGAAGGGTCACAGCCCGGTTGGTCAAACAACCAGGTTTTTAATTCACGGCGGAAGGTGCGGAGATCAGGGGCCAGACGGAGCTCCAGAGGCAGTTGATTCCAGAGGTCGGGGGCCGCAACAGAGAAGGCTCATCGTTGGGGAAGTACCAACCGGCATTGGCCCGCTGATGGAACCCCGAGGAGTCCTTGCCTATGAGCCGCACAGGGCGGCCGGAACTAGCTATTGGAAGAAGACGCTCCCTCAGATATTGGGGACCCACTTTGAATGTCAAAACTAAAACCTTGAATCTCACCCGGAGCGCAATCGGCAACCAATGCAGGCCACGCAGGAGGGGGGTAACATGGGAGAACCGGGTAACTCCCATCACCACCCCGCCGCATTCTGCACCAACTGCAATCTCCGGATGGTATGCAAGGGCAGTCCTAGATAGAGAGCGTTGCAGTAGTCGAGTCTCGAGGTGACAAGGGCATGAGTAACTGTGCGCAGGGCGTCTCGATCCAGAAAAGGGCGAAGTTGTTGAACAAGACGGAGCTGGGCAAAGGCCCCCCTGGCGACGGCCCCCACCTGCTCCTCCAACCGGAGCCGTACATCCAGGAGGACCCCCAGATTCCGTGCCCTATCCACAGGGGTAACACCTCCCCTATGGCCAAGGATAAACAATCCTGGCTGGGCCGAGATGCCGACACGCAAAGCCACTCAGTCTTGGCCGGGTTGAGTCGGAGCATGTTCCTACTCATCCAGATCCGTACCGCATCCAAGCACCGGGACATCAGGGAGAGGGCATCGCTGATCTGGCCAGGGGTGGAAAAGTACAGCTGAGTATCATCAGCGTTGATGGAATTTCACCCCAAAGCCACGGATGATCTCACCCAGTGGTTTCATGTAGATATTAAATAAGAGAGGGAAAGGACCGACCCCTGCGGGACCCCATAAGAGAGAGCCCTCGGGTCGACCGAACCCCTCCCACTAACACCGTTGCGACGCCGAGAGGTAGGAGGAGAACCACTGAAGAACAGTGCCCCCACTCCCAACCCCGGAGGCGATGCAAAAGGATACCATGGTCGATGGTATCGAAAGCCGCTGAGAGGTCCAGTAGGACCAGGACAGAGGAAAAACCCTGTCCCGGCCCTCCAAAGATCATCCATCAGCGCGACCAATGCCGTGCTGTAACCATTCGGAAGCCCGATTGGTACGGATCCAGGTAGTCCACTTCATCCAGGAAAAGCGGAACCTGCTGAGCCACCACACTCTCAACAACCTTAAGGTTGGAGACCGGACGAAAGTTGTCTAACACAGTCGGGTCCAAGGCAGGCTTCTTCAGGAGGGGTCTCACCACCGCCTCCTTCAAGGTGGAGGGAAAGACACCCTCCCTCAATGAAGTGTTGACAACTGCCCGGAGCCAACCGAGGTGGCCTCCCTGGCGGCATAAGTCAGCCAGGAGGGACACGGGTCCAACAAACATGTGGTGGAACTCAGTCGCCGCATAATCCTGTCCACTTCATCCTCGGAGACAGGATCAAACTCATCCCAGATAACAGTGGCCAGACTACCCACAACTCGTTCCTCCGACCACTGCAAATCAGAGGACAACCCATCCCGAATGCGAGCGATCTTATCCGTCAGATATTGACCAAACTCCTCAGCCCTGCCCCGCAATGGGTCCGGCCCTCCCTCAAAACGAAGGAGGGAACGGGTAACCCGAAACAGGGCAGCTGGGCGGTTATCTGCGGACGCTATGAGAGTGGAGAGATAAGACCTTCTCGCCTCTCCCATAGCTACCAGGTAAGTCCTAATGTAGGCTCTTAGCTGGGCACGATTGGATTGAGAATTATATAGGATTATATAGGCTCTAAAAGTGTCTATTTGGTGCTTGTTCCAAATAAATTTAAAAGCAATGTATGTGTTAAGCCCTGGATAAGCTTAATGTACCTATTTTTTTATAATAGAATTTTTTAAAATGAATCAAGCATCTGGGTAGGGGAATTCTGATGCTTTTCATGACTTCAAAAATGGCCTTGGAGAGTACACCTGCAACCCATGGGCCAGAGGTTGAAATGCCGCTGTCAAAATGAATAAAATGATAATGAGGATTCTTAAGTCACAACTTTGTAATAATTTTAAAAAGCTAAGGTATTATTTTACCACAGAGCCAGAAGAAAATGGGATTATTTGAAGCAGCCCTGAATACAGGATTTGAAGGCCTTATTTTGCTGTGTATGTTATTTGAGTTTGCCTGCAAGGAAAATTTAAGAGGGCACTTGTGTCTGCTTGCTTTCCAACTTGCAGTTGGAAATGGAACAGAATTTTGACAGAAATAGGGTTCCTTTCATAAGGAAAAAGGCTGTATTCTTTGTCTTTGTCTTATAATGACTTCCCACTGTTTCTCCTTTATATTTTGATTGCAGGCTGCAGCTGCCCTTTCTGTTGGTGTTGGGAGTTTCTGTGACCCTGATGATTTACCTGGATTAGCTCATTTTTTGGAACATAGTATGTAAAATCTAAAGTCTATCTCCTGAACAATTAACAAAGAGACAGAAAGAAAGCTGTCTCATCTCTTACTGTGGAATGTGCAACTTTCAATACCAAATTATGTTGACATCCTCAGTCCTATTTAAATATTTTCTTTTACAGGCTTAAGCTGCTCTTAATTTTCTTTTAAAATCAGTCAAACTGTGCTTTAAAAAAAGTAATGAGAAGCAATAAAAATAAGCAAGGAAGATAAATCTATACCTTTTCATAAATCTACTTATATTCATACATCCCAAAGGTGCTTTTTCAAGAGGCACGTGAACTTTCTTTGTTTTACCTTGAAGACATTTCACATCTCTTCCAAGATGCTTCTTCAGAACTTTAGAAGTTTCTTGGATGAGAACTGAAATGCCTTCAAGGAAAAACAAAGAAAGTCCACTTGCCTCTTGAAAAAGCAGCTTTGGGGGAAACCATGACCTGAATGACTAAGAGTCTCCATAGACATTTACATTCATAAGATGTTCCAGAGAAAGGAGCAAAGACAAAGCTGGATATGAAAGCGAAATACTTCCTTGTGGATCCCCCAAATTGCAATCTAATTGAACTATTGGTACTGGATAAGTATGGGAATCTGTTTCTCTTTTAAATGTTCCACAGTGGCCAAGAATAGCACAACACTGTGGGAAATAGATACTGTGGTGCTGTCGGAGTTTGGATACTTTCTTGCTGATGTTGATGGCTTCCTGAGGCACATAGAGATAAACAGTATTTGCACATTATTCAAAACAGACAATAGAGAAGTTAAGAAGGATTTTTAAAAAAGACCAGAACACCTCTTTGCCAACAATCAACACCCAGATAAACAGGAATTAAATTAGTCAAACAATCAAACAGTAAACAGCAGCCTAAACAAGGAACAACCAAGGAGAAAACAATACCTCCACAATGCTAACAGAGGAAGTTACTGTATATAAACAGAGGGCTAACCCCACTCCCTGCTAGAACTGAAGGTGTTACTTAGTCAGGTAATGAAATGTCTGCAGAAAAACAACTAAGCTCAGAGAGTAGCAAGGACTCCACATTTCAATCCAGAGCTACATACATTATCTTCTATTGGAAATTGATACTGTTAGAAACTGAAAACCAAACAAACACTTTCTGATATACAGTTTGCATATATACGCAGGTATGCCAAGTTTTTTTAAGTAATGCTGAACAATATTTTAAAGTTGGTAAAATATTATGGACTAGATTTGAAAATATGAGAATGAATGATATATTATCCCACACAGCAAGGAAAGCTGAGATGGTTAAAATGTTTCTTTTATCCAAATAAGAGATTATATTTAATTTTGTCTCTAGTTCAAAACTGCTTCCAGATTTTGTGTTTGCAATGAGAAAAAAAACATGAAACTTTGTTTCTGTTTTTGTAAATTATATGTTATAGAAATGGCTTGTACATATTGTTGTGTAAAAGCAAAAAGTTGTAGTTGTAATGTTACCTTTGACTGTGTAAAAGAAAGATGGAAGTTGATGCCTTTTTCCTTTTTTTCTTCCATTGCACTATATCCCCTCATTTTCCCTTCCTCTCTTCTTATTTTTCCATGTTTTTTCCTTTGTATTTTATACTTTGATAAACTAATAAAAAAGTTTCACCTTAAAAAAACACTTTCCAAAATACAGTAGCCAGCGCCATAAATTAGCCAGTGGCAGAAATCAAGACAGGCAGGTGGTCCAAAAGAGTCTGGAGAATATCAGATGTTCAAAACTGGTTGACACATTTCAGTGAGATCATTACAGCCACATCAATATATAGCCACTAGTTCACCTATCAAGCAGAGCCTTTTCAGCAACAACCCCAATTTTCTGGAATGATCTCCTATTTTTAATCTGGCACATCTAATTGATGTAGCCCTAATGAAGGGTTTCTTTTCCTCCACTCCCCTTTGGAACTACTATATAGAGCCATTGCCACAAACGATATCAGTGAATATTCCTTGTATGTCTAATCACACTTGGCCAATAAAAAATTCTATTCTATTCTATAAGTGATAATAGACTGAAATCCCTGTCTGCATCCAACTGCAGCCAATTTATCTAACTGCTTTCTTCTAGTGGTGTTTATGGGGAGCCAGAAATATCCAGATGAAAATGGATTTGATACATTCTTAAAAAAGCATGGAGGCTCAGACAATGCTTCAACTGACACAGAACGAACTATTTTCCAGTTTGATATCCAAAAGAAATATTTTAAAGAAGCTCTTGAAAGGTAACTAAAGAGTACAAAACAAGCTAAAAGACTGTCCAGTACAATGACTGGATAACTATAGCAATTTGAAGAGTACAGTCATTCTACATCAGAGCTGCCAAACTCCCGGCCTATGAGCTGGATGCATCACGTGCTGGCCACGGCCACACACAGTTTAGCGAAGTGGGGAAAAGTCCCAATATGTCATGTGACGCCCCCATGATGATGTGAAGTTGACACCCCTGCTCTGCAGTATGTCTTGTACATTCTAGATCAGTGCTTCCCAGATTCTTCCTTCTTTACCTCAAATTGTTTATTAGAAAATCTTACCAAAGTTTGAGGACTGATCGTAAGTCCCTTCCTTCAGTACAGTCATAACTTCAAATTGTCACTGAATGAATAGTAGTAACTTGATGACAACTTGTATTATGAAAATATCACTGAATGATCTTTATCTCATTTCAAAAATTACCATTGGCTTAATGTGATTCATTTTCATCTTAATAGGAATTATTTTGGAGATTTTTGGATATATTTTAATTTACATGGCAACCTAAAGAAAATTTAAACATCCCTATTTTGGGATATTGGGTTAATGGGTTTATGTGTAATTACCCAGAAGAAAAAACCCTTTTATCCAATTTTAGATAATTTACCCAGGTTTGGGAAGCACTGCTCTAAATTAACCATATTCATAAATATCATTTATTGCAGATTGTCAGGAAGTAATTCATTTGTGTGCTCTGTTTAAGATTTGGGCCAGCAGAGATCAGCAGAAATCTATTGTTGAGTCCAGATCCCATCATTCTTCACTTTTAGCTATCCAGGCTTTAATTGCTAGAAGAAAATTTTGAAAAATTTGAAAAATTCTTTCTAATTGAAGGAAATATCAGAGGAAGATGGAAAGAACATAAATCAAAGGTTAATTGGCTTATTAGGGCTCCATTTATCATGCTCTAGTGCAATAGGTAAATTGCCCCTTGCACACAAATCTAATTTATTGAAAGCATGATGGATAGCAGAAAGACCATTTTGATTTCTAAATCTCTGAGAGACAAAATCATAATACCGGTATGCATTAGAGGTGTGCAAAACAGTTAGCATTTTGAATTCAAACACTTCATTTTGAGCTTGAATTGGTGGGTATAAGTCCAAAGCAGTTTGTTCTAACCATAATGAAGTGTTTAAATCACTCTGAACAAGGAAATAGTATTTGAAATACTATTTCAAACTCAAAATATTTTTGCTCCGAGTTTGAAATATTTCTAAAATGCTCCAAATCCTTTTAAAAACCTTCCAGTTAGGCCAGGCAGCAGTTTTAGCTCAATATTAGTCATTGGAGCTTTAAATGTTTCAAATATGAATGTAATTCTTGCATGCATTTAAAATACACATTTTGTATCTCATTTTGACATGGTGGCAGGTTTAGCTTAGTCTAACTTTTTGATTTTGCTAGTTTTTATGTTATCTTTTAGTCAGCCTCAGTCTTCAAATTTTCTTTATTTTTATGAAGCTCAGAAGATGTTATGGGGGTTTGGGAGGGAGAGAAGGAGGGACATCAAATTCTCTGCAAATGGAAAGACTAGTTGACCGATTTTTCTAATCTAAAAAAAGATCCTAAAATATCTTGATTATAGGGTCCCTAATAGCATTTAAAAGAAGACGTGGTGGCTCTTTGGCTAAGATGCTGAGTTTGTCGGTTAGAAAGGTTGGTAGTTCGGCAGTTTGAATCCCTAGCACCGCACAACAGAGTGAGCTCCCATTACTGCTCCCAGCTTCTGCCAACCTAGCAGTTTGAAAGCATGTAAAAATGCAAGTAGAAAAATTGGGACTACTTTGGTGGGAAGGTAACACCATTCTGTGCGCCTTTAACATTTAGTCATGCTGGCCACATGACCACAGAGACGTCTTCAGACAGTGCTGGCTCTTGGCTTTGTAATGGAGATGAGCACCACCCCCTAGAGCCGAAAATGACTAGCATGTATGTGCAAGGGGAACCTTTACCTATACCTTTAGTAGCATTTAACTGAAATTTGGGAAGCCATGGAAAATCCAAGCTGTCCAGAGACAGAATTCTACACTCAAATATGTTTGTTTGTTTGTGTGCGTGTGTGTGTGTTCCCTCCAAGTAATTAAAGAAAAAGAAATCTCTATCTTGCCTAGGTGTAACAAAAAGTGAAATTGTGGTAGAAAAAAAATCAAGTTTTATTTTGCCATAACATTAGTTCATAAGCATTTTTTTGGAAACAGGTAATTAGTATTCCATGCATTTCAAGGCTTAATTGCAAACACCTGTATTTCTCTTCCACTTTATTTGTAGATGGGCACAGTTCTTCATTCATCCTCTGATGATTAAAGATGCTATTGACCGTGAAGTTGAAGCTGTGGATAGTGGTAAAACTAATGAATGGGTTATTTACTGCTTATAGTTTTTCAATTCATGAATGGCGGAAAACTATCTCACTTCATTTTTTGAGGCATTCGTGTTTGTGCAATTTCAATGAGCTGCCTCAGAAAAAATTGTAATATATACATATACATGCATATATATATATATATATATATATATATATATATATATATATTTTCGTAGATTTTCACGGGTAAAGGTATGTAGGTCTTGGTGTATTCGGGTCTTGTCCTGTGTAAGATTGAGAATACCTTGGCAACATTTCGACGAAATCTCATCCGTCATCTTCAGGCTGGTGTCTTCAGCTTCGTTCTCCTGGGAGAAGTGTGTGATTGTGGCTGTTTTCCCCTTTTAAACTCTAGAGTTGGCTGTGTTGTTACTTCTTGATTGGTTTGTGGAGTTGATGTATGCAGATTGGATGGCTTTTTCCTGAGACCCTGTGTGGCTGAGGTGCTGGCTGTGTGTCTCTCAGCCTTTTGTGTTGTAACGACCTGGGTAATGGGCTGTGTGATGACCTTCTGAGTTCTATTGTTGTGATGTCCTGGGTGTGGTGCTGTAATCTCCTGGGTCGTTGTCTGTGCTGCAACCTCCTGATGTTTTGTGTTGTGATCTCCTGAGTTCTGTGATGTAGTATCCTGGGTGGAAGGCTGTGATGTGGCACTCTGGGCCTTGGTTTGGCTCCGAGTTTGAGGTCTGGCTATGTGTTTATAGCGTGTGTCAGTTTGCTTAGTTTGGGGGTTGGAGGGGGGTGTAGCAGCTGGTGTTGCAGCCACATACATTGGACAAACCAACAGGAGAATAAATGCACGCATCGCAGAACACAAGAACGCAGTCAGAAAAGAAGAAAAAACTTCCTCCCTTTTCCAGCACCTTAAAGCCACAGGACATGAAATTGATTTTGAGGGATCCAAACTTATCTCCAATACTGAACACTTCAACAAGAGAATAATTAGGGAAGCCATCGAAATAGAGAAACACCCCCATAACATGAATAAACGGGATGATACTTCCCGCCTACCAGACATCTGGAAACTAGCCCTGGTCAACAAACGAGTTCCAGCCACGAAAACCAACACCGGACCCAAAATAACACAGGATGCCACCACCAATCTCCTTCACCAGACTCAAACCCAAGCCCACGCCACAGATGAAAGGCAACCACCATCCAGAAACCAGACCATGGCTGCAACACCAGCTGCTACATCCCCCTCCAACCCCCAAACTAAGCAAACTGACACACGCTATAAACACATAGGCAGACCTCAAACTCGGAGCCAAACCAAGGCCCAGAATGTCACATCACAGCCTTCCACCCAGGATACTACATCACAGAACTCAGGAGATCACAACACAAAACATCAGGAGGTTGCAACACAGACAACGACCCAGGAGATTACAGCACCACACCCAGGACGTCACAACAATAGAACTCAGAAGGTCATCACACAGCCCATTACCCAGGTCGTTACAACACAAAAGGCTGAGAGACACACAGCCAGCACCTCAGCCACACAAGGTCTCAGGAAAAAGCCATCCAATCTGCATACATCAACTCCACAAACCAATCAAAAGTAACAACACATCCAACTCTGGAGTTTAAAAGGGAGAAACAGCCACGGTCACACACTTCTCCCAGGAGAACGAAGCTGAAGACACCAGCCTGAAGATGACGGATGAGATTTCGTCGAAACGTTGCCAAGGTATTCTCATTCTTACATGGGACAAGACCCGAATACACCAAGACCTACATACCTTTTACCGTGAAAATTATATATATATATATATATATATATATATATATATATATATATATATATATTCGTAGATTTTCACAGGTAAAGGTATGTAGGTCTTGGTGTATTTGGGTCTTGTCCCATGTAAGATTGAGAGTATCTTGGCAACATTTCGACAAAATCTCATCCGTCAACTTCAGGCTGGTGTCTTCAGCTTCGTTCTTCTAGGAGAAGTGTGTGATAGTGGCTGTTTTTCCCTTTTAAGCCTGAAGACACCGGAAAACACCAGCCTGAAGATGGTGAGTGGGATCTCATCAAAATGTTGCCAAGATACTCTCAATCTTACACGGGACAAGACCCGAATACACCAAGACCTACATGCATACATACATACATATACATATACATATACATATACATATACATATACATATGTATGTATGTATGTATGTATGTATGTGTATGTGTATGTATATATATGTGTATATATGTAGGTCTTGGTGTATTCATGTAAGATTGAGAATATGGCAACGTTCGATGAAATTCATCCGTCATCTTCAGGCTGGTGTCTTCAGTTCTTCTGGGAGAAGTGTGAGATAGTGGCTGTTTTTAAACTCCAGAGTTGGTTGTGTTGTTACTTCTTGATTGGTTGATGGAGTTGATGTATGCAGATTGGTTGGCTTTTTCATAAGACCTGTGTGGCTGAGGTACTGGGTGT
This sequence comes from Naja naja, assembly GCA_009733165.1. NCBI lineage: Eukaryota > Metazoa > Chordata > Lepidosauria > Squamata > Elapidae > Naja > Naja naja. The sequence goes on along the minus strand of CM019150.1, from coordinate 198,527,303 downwards.
CTCTCAGCCTTTGTAATGACCTGGGTAATGGGCTGTTAGAAGTCAGAAGATCATCACACAGCCCATTACCCAGGTTGTTACAACACAAAAGACTGAGAGACACATAGCCAGTACCTCAGCCACACAGGGTCTTATGAAAAAGCCAACCAATCTGCATACATCAACTCCATCAACCAATCAAGAAGTAACAACACAACCAACTCTGGAGTTTAAAAGGGAAAAACAGCCACTATCTCACACTTCTCCCAGAATAACGAAGCTGAAGACACCAGCCTGAAGATGACGGATGAGATTTCGTCAAAACGTTGCCAAGGTATTCTCAATCTTACACGGGACGGGACCCGAATACACCAAGACCTACATATATATATACAATCCAGTGCAAAGTATGTGTAATGCAACTGATTTTAAGGGTTTTTTAATGGGCTTAAATCTTTGAATTTATATATATATAAATTCAAAGATTTAAGCCCATTAAAAAACCCTTAAAATCAGTTGCATTACACATATTTTGCACTGGATTGTAGGCAATTCCTTTTAGTTCTATTCTCCAAACCTGGACAAATAATTACAATCCTGATGATATCTTGTAGGAAATGTGTTGAATTCAGTGGAGATTAATGCAGTGTAAATGTTCATACAGCATTGACAGGCAGTTTAGTGTAATGGTTAAGGCACCAGGCTAGAAATCAGGAGCCTGAGTCTATGAATTCTAGTTCAGGATCTAGGCACAAAGCCAACTGGGTAACCTTGGGCCAGTCACTCTCTCTCAACCCTAGGAAAAAAGCAGTGGCAAATCACTTCTGAAATCTTGCCAAGAAAGTGCAGGGATTTATCCATACAGTCACCAAAAGTCAATATTGACTTGAAGGAGAAAAAATAGCACCATTCTCTGGAAGGGAATTCTGTGTATTCTTGGAGTGGGGAGGGGGGCAATCCTGGTTGTTCTATTACAACATTTCACAACTTCTTGAAAGTCCTTTGTCTTAGTTTAAGATCTAAGACCAAATGATATTTAAAAAAAAACTTCTGGGAAGTTATTTTCTCTAAATCATCTACCTTCACCTATGTTACAGAAAGGAAAGCCACCTCTATTTTATATTATTACTTTATATCAGTGGTGAGTTTCAAAAATTTTTCCTTCCGGTTCGATGTGAACATGCGCTTTGCGCGCACACGTGCCAAACACATGCTTTATGCGTGCGCAGCGTTTGCAACTCAACTTCTGCTGTAAGCCCTGTGTCTAAAACAGCTGATTCGCGGCAACCGGCTATGCCATGCGAAGCAGCTGAGGTTGAAAAGTAGGAAATAAAGGTCAGTATAGAGCCAGGGTGGGCCCAGCAGCTGATCATCGGAGCGAACTGGCTCGCTAACAGATGATCCTCAGAGCAACCAGTTCATTCGAACCAGGCTGAACCAGTAGAATACCACAACTGCTTCATATGATTGTTAAATAAACTTCCTGGAAGATAAATCTCTTTGGTCAAATGGTATGCACAGGGTTAAGAAGTAAGGTAGCAAAGAAGAAAGATGTGAACCAGCATAAACTCTGGTGGCCTCATTGGAGACCTCATGATGAAACTGTCCACTTTTTTATTCACAACCTCACTGCAGCTCTGGATGATAATTCCTTGGCCTGTGAAGTTCCAAATTTGGTTCATGAAATCCAGTTTTTGATACACCATTATGTTAATCTCAAGCCTATAGCAGTGGAAAGTGCTAAGGCATAGAAATAAATGCTAATAATGAGATATCCTGAAAGAAGATTATTTTATGTTTCCATCAGAAGTACCAGGAAATCAAGGATCTCTCTCTCTTCCCACCAATATGTATGTCGTGGTTATATGGTAATTTGGGTCTCACAAGAGAATATCCAGTTATTCTATTTTAATTGAGATTCTGGCTTTGTTACGGTTGATAAATGGGCAGAGCTGCTAGGAATATTCATTCTCCAAAGTACTCGTAATTCCCGATGGAGACCATGATATTTCTGCAACAAAACCACAAATCCAATGCATGTGTCAAATGAGTATGACACCTCTCATTGCTGCTTCATGTATGTGTGCATTATGCTCCTTGCCTCGTCCAAATGATCATATCACTGGAATTCTTTTCTTAAGTTCTTATGCCTAATGTGTACTTTAAAATAAACAGAATATCAGATTGCAAAGCCCTCTGATGCTAACAGAAGAGAACTCCTACTTGGAAGTCTTGCAAAACTGGGACATCCTATGAGAAAATTCTTTTGGGGTAAGTGAAGTATACAGAGATGGAAGCAGAATGGGCTTTAATGGAGCTTGCATTTGAAATAAATGTTATATAATATAAAGTATTTTATTTATTTTAAAAGTTGTGGATATGCCATTCTTCAAACAACCTTCATGACAGAAGCTTTGTATGCTACAATGATCTTGTGTTTTTCAAAATATGGTTAAGTCTAATGTATATGATAGTCTTGTAGAAACATGTATCCCTCTTCATCCAAATACATCTCCATCTCTACATTAATCAGATCAATATATTCATCTTACTTTAGTTCATAGAAGGCAAGCCTACTTTTAGTCCAATTTAGGTTTTGAGTGATTTAGCTTTTGAGTGAGAAACAACCCATGTACATGAAGTGCTGAATTTAAGATATAGTTTTGCGTCGGATTCATGTAGGCTTAGGAAGGTGGTAATCCCTAAAATTATAATAATTTTTTTAATTACATTTATATGCCGCCCTTCTCCGGAGACTCAGGGCGGCTTACAATTTTTGGGATACAACCCAGTGTGCTCAGCAATAGCCTTCATTCCATTGTATATGCCTGCTTATTACTAAGCGGCATTTTTACAAAGTCAGCTTATTGCCCCCAACAATCTTGGGTCCTCACTTTACCTACCCCAAGAGGATGGAAGGCTGAGTCAACCTTGAGCCTGGTGGGATTCGAGCCTACAGCAGTTGTAGGCAGCTGGAACTTAAGTGCAGGCAATTAACAGCCTGAGCCACCAAGTAATAAGCCACCAAGTATAATAAGTTTTGAAGTCATTATGTTAATATAGATTGAAAAAATAGATTGCCTAGAACAATTCTATGTTTATTGTATCGTGATGTGACAAACTCAGGTATTGTGGTTCTTAAAGCATGTTCCTTACCTTTATTTGTAAAACCTGGCTAATTGTGGCTTCTTCAAACAATCATATTAACAAATTGTTTAACTATCTTTGGCTCCAATCATAGAGTTGTCAAGGTATTTAATTACAGGTTCTTAAAAGTGTTTGCTTGATATTCAATTATCACCCAGTGTAAGTTAAAATAATGGAGGAAAAGGCCAGTTTGTAGCTTAGGGGTGCAATGCATCCTCTTTCTGCAGAAGTCCCCAATTCAATCCCAGAATCTGCATGCCTGAAACTAGGCTAAAGGTCTCTACCATTAAGTGTAGAACAAAATCATCCAATTGTTTGATCTCGTGACACTTACTTTTTTAATAGTAATTTTATTAAAATTACAATTTAAAAAGGTAAAAACTAATAAAAACAAAGAAAAAAGTTCAGAAAAGAAAAAAAAAATAAGAAAGATATAAAAAATATAGTAAAGAAAAAGAAAACATATATATATATATATATAAATGACTTCCCCCTTCATCACAATAAGTATAAACAATTTTGTTGACTTACCACTTTCTCTTAAGTACAACAAATAATTTTATCTCCAATATCCCATCTCTTATCTATAAACAAATCATTAAAGCTTTGTCAGTCCTCATCAGCAAAAGTCTGTTAAGGATTACCATAGATGACAATATATCTATTTAACCGTAATCAGGTAAACCAATATTACATTCCTTCCTTTTACTTCTAATGATCTTAAACTTTAGTCCAGTCAAATAATGTCCTAGAAAGTGATATTTTAAACTATTTTTGCCTATATTCACAAAATCTTTTTTTAAATCTTGGGAAATTAACCAGGTCACTCTTTTGGCTTGTTATTTGTATATCATTTTCAATTATTAAGATATCTGCTGGTTTCATCTTTATATCCAGCATAGTATTTTCCCCATATTATCCTTGTAGCCTATCATTTTTAAATTCATTTCAGTTCAGTCTCAGTCTTTGTCCAATAAATTTTCTTCCTCTTCCAAATTATTTTTTAAACACAGTCTATCTATAATGGAAGACTCTAAGTTCCTTGTTTAAAAAACTGCCTAATGTGTGAAAAGTATTTTGCTCCATTCTGTACTAGGAAATCAAATGTAACTGTTCTTCTCCTTTAATTGTAATTATTAATTCCTTATTATTCCCTTTAGTGTTCAACCTTTGAAGTCCCATTCAAAAACAACAGCTTTTCCCCACAGGAGCATTTTTGCAATATCAGAATCTTACTTCAAACCCATCTGCACCTTTAGTCTATTTGTAACTTTCCAAAATCATTGTTTTAATCTTTCTTTTGCTCTTTAAAAAAGTATTTTATGCAGTATAATAGAAGCAAAGAAGATAACATATGTGTTAAAAATTGTTTAGTTGGTATTATTGGGCTATTTTAAGTTAACAAAATCTGCTTTGTCACAGAGAAAACATTTAGAACTACATGACTACAGGAAAATCGATACTAACATTAGTAAGAAAACTTCTTCTTCAAAAATTATACAGGTAATGCAGAGACACTGAAATATGCACCCAAAAAGAAAGGAATTGATACCTACGCAAGACTGAGGGATTTCAGAAAACGATACTACTCAGCTCACTACATGAATCTGGTTGTCCAGTCTAGAGGTAGAATCTACACATACTTATGATAGATGGTAGATTGATGGTAGGTAGGTAGGTAGGTAAATGGATAGATAGATAGATAGATAGATAGATAGATAGATAGATAGATAGATAGATAGATTAATGTTACTGAAGAACAATATAGAATTCCATCTCTTTGCTTGCAAAAGTAACCTAGAATCTGGAAAATTGAGTATATAATATGAATCTGTATGAAAGCTTGATATTGTTATACCAGCACATGACTAATGGATCATTTGGTGCATATATGTTTGGCAAAAAAAGGGGGGGGTTCTTATGGGTCCTGACATATATAACTGTGTTTGAGGCTCACCCAAATTAAAATAATAATCAGAGATCAGAATGACCTCGTAAGATCACCAAGCCCTTAAAATCTACGAATGGCAAAAACCTTGAAAGTAAGTTTGCTTGTTTTTTTAATCCAACAACATGTTGCTATTCTTTGATCTCATAGAAAGTTTGGCAGAATCACACCAATCTTGACAGATTTCAGTCACTTTGATCGAGGAACTAGGTCATTATGAGATTGCATAGGCACTTCTGAATAGCTTTGATAATCTCAATGATCCTAAATTCACCATCATTTTTTGGATTGCATCCTTGGCACCATTCCCATTATCTAGGTTACTTTTGCAAGAAAAACAATAATTTCATTTTATTACATAAACTGTTGTAGATTATGCTTGCAATCCCCCACAGTTATATATGTTATATGTTATATATATTTCAATCTACCTCATATTAACTGGACCCTAAACAAATGTAACACTGAACCCATACATGCAGTCTTCTACAATGCTGTAACAAATTCGGAACTGGAACAACTAGTAACCAACAATCCTAGACTTAACAACTGCCTTGATCTCATCTTCTACAATAGTTTCAATTCAATTTATGGAGTACAAATTATAGAACCCTTTTCCAACAGTGACCACAACATGATTGACTTTTGTCTCAACATACGTCCGCACAAAAATCATCACAACAACATGATCCCCAATTATAACTTCAAAAAAGGCAACTATGATCTTATAGACAACGATCTCTCATCCCTTGATTGGCAATCTCTATTCACTGGATGCAATACTGTTGAAGACCATTACAACATATTTTTACTTGAAATCCAAAGAGTCATCAAACTATATGTACCAATAACAACTCCCAAAACCAGAACAAACAGATTAGCCATAACAATAAGGAAGCTTCAATCCAAAAAGAGATCACTTTGGCAGAAAAACAAATCTGGTCATGTTGCCAACTTCAAAAGCTGATACAAAAATTTATGCCACCAGATAAAGACTGAATGCACCAATTATCATATTAAACAAGAGGAAAACCTTCTATGCACCAATTCCACCTGTGCTTTCTACAATTTTGTAAACAACAAACTAAAAGACTCAAGGTCCATCCCACCCCTAAAAGAACCTAATGGTAAAGACTGTAATGATGGCACCATTAAAGCCAACCTCTTTAACACATTCTTTGGCTCAGTATTTGTAAACAGCAATGGATCATGCCCAGTATTTCCTAGTTGAACTACAGGCAACTACAATGATCTAATAAATATAGATTTTACAGAAGACAATATTGAAAAAGCACTATGCAATCTAAAACCATCTCTATCTATTGGACCGGACGAAATATGTGCCTAATTCTTAAAAAAGCTATCCGCTGCCATAGCAAAACCTCTAAGCATAATCTTTGAAAAATATTTCAGGACCAGCTCCTTGGCAAACCTATGGTCACTAGCCACGGTCATCCCCATTTTCAAAAAGGGAGACCCCAGCTTATTGAAAATTACAGACCAATCTCCTTATTCTGCATCACCTGTAAAGTCATGGAATCAATTATTAACCAATCCGTTATCTTCCACTTAGAGACAAACAACCTACTCTCTAATAAACAATTTGGTTTCAGAAAAAAACTATCCTGTAATCTGCAACTCTTACACTGCAAAAACATATGGACTACACAACTTGATAAGGGAAAAACAATAGATGCAATCTACATAGACTTCTGTAAAGCCTTTGATTCAGTGGTACATGACAAACTACTATTAAAACTAAAATCTTATGGTATCTCTGGACACCTGCATAACTGGATAGAAGCATTCCTGTCAAACAGACAACAAATGGTCAAAATTGGAAATGTCCTATCAAATTCTGTACCTGTCAACAGTGGTGTCCCTCAAGGCAGTGTTCTAGGTCCAACTCTCTTCATAAATGACCTCTGTGATCATATTAAGTGCAATTGCGTTCTTTTCGCTGATGATGTAAAGCTATTCAACACCACAGATAATTCTGCTACCCTTCAAAAAGACCTTGACTATATATCAGAATGTTCAAACAAATGGCAACTTCAAACCTCGACAAATAAATGCTCTGTCTTACATATTGGCAAAAAAAATCAGAAAATAAAATACAAGCTGAATAGTCAAGACCTTGTTGATGATCCAAACTCTGTCAAGGACCTTGGAGTACTCATCTCAAATGATCTAAGTGCTAGAGCCCACTGTAACTACATAGCCAAAAAGGCATTAAGAGTTGTTAACCTAATCCTACGTAGCTTTTTCTCTGGTAATATCACACTACTAACTAGAGCATACAAAACATTTGCTAGACCAATATTTGAATACAGCTCACCAGTCTGGAACCCACATTACATATCTGATATTAACGCAGTTGAGAAAGTCCAGAAATATTTCACAAGAAGAATTCTCCACTCCTCTACTCATTGCAGAATACCTTATGCCACCAGACTTGAGGTTCTAGACCTAGAAAACCTAGAACTATGCCATCTTCAGTCCGATCTAAGTATAGTATATAAAATCATACATTGCAATGTCCTACCTGTCAATGAATACTTCAGCTTCAACCATAACAATACAAGAGCACACAATAGATACAAACTCATGGTTAACCGCACCAAACTTGATTGCAGGAAATAAGACTTCAGCAACAGAGTGGTCAATGTCTGGAATACTCTATTTGACTCTGTGGTTTCTTCCCCAAACCCCAAAAACTTTAACCTTAGACTGTCTACTATTGACTTCACCCTTTCCTAAGAGGTCTGTAGGGGGCGTGCATAAGCGCACCAAAGTGCCTACCGTCCCTGTCCTATTGTTTCTTTTATTTTCTTATATGTATCCATGTATTTATAACTATGTTTATAGTTATACCTATTATCTTGTAAGCAATTGACCAATCAAATAAATAAATAAGTTTAAGTGACAATGTATTTGCTCCTTTTCAAGGTACTACAAGATATAATCATGAGACTGCTAGGGCTTTGTTCATACTTAAGTGGAATTATAAGGTGGGAATGGTATGTGTGTTAGGTACATTCTAAAGCTAAATTAATTAAAAGTGACTATTAGCTATTGAGGCTTAGTTTCAGCCCAAACTAGTTGTTTCTTTGGGGTTAAATTAATTCATCCAGATCACATGTATCTTGTGAACTATTTATCTCATGGGTGCCCAACTGTCATGTGATAATTCATGATTTTTTTCCCTTTGTGGAGCTGGGATGGGGATGGCCAGTATATGATACATCCAACCCACGGGCTGCCAGTTTGACACCCATGATTTATCTAATAGTTAACTATCCCTTCAATTGTTTATGAGTGACACTAAACTATGGAAAGACCCTTTTCTAAAAGGACCTCCTTAAGCTTTCTACTACAGAAGTTGTTTTGATTTTTACCCACGTGGATAAATGACCACATAAGGAGGCAAAACAGGGGGAAAAATGGTGAGAAATGAATAATGTCCTTCAAATCTTGTGATTCCTATGGAGAGAAAAAAAGGCAGGAAGTAATGGGGTAAGTGAAAGCCTCCCAGTCTTCTTTGCTGCAGCTGGGGGAATAAAAAATATGATCCCTGGTTGACCAAGCTAAATGCCCACTTTCCTAGTTGGACCAGACAGGAAACACAACAAGATGAGGTAATTCTACTTTATTGTAAGGTTGCATTAACAGAATCTTGCAAGTCTGAAAGTACAAATCTATCATTTTTATAGTCTCATAAGTTAAGGAGGATCCTTTCTGAGTTTCTTTCTCTGCCTGTTATGCAGCTCAATGCTCTCCTCTTGTTCCCCCACCCCCTTAATCTGATCATTCTCCAGGCAGCATCTTTTCCTTCCATCCGTTCATTCCCACATACAATTACACTAGTGCAGGGGTATCAAACTCACATTGTCACGATGGCATCATCTGATGTATCAGGACTTTTTCCCCCTTCTCTAAAGCAGGCTGGAGTGCAGCTGTCATATGACACATCTGGCCCGTGGGCTGCAAGTTTGACAGCCCTGTACTAGAGCTTATTGAGATTAGTGAATTAATTGAAAGAATCCTTAATACAACAAATGGAGTTTTTTGCATTTTGTAAGGAGTGACTTTTAAGCACACTTGATGGAAGGTGTAGGACATCTCAACTGGCATGGATCACCAGATTATTTAGCATCATTGCCCACAATGTGATGTTTTGCATGAAGAATTAAATGTGAAATTTTAACTGCAATGTTCTTCAGACCAATTTGAAGGAAGATTTCAGGGGGTTTATCAAGCACTAAAAATGACTACGGGAAAGATTTATCTGTTAGAGGTCTCCCACTTCCATTCTTCTCCTTAACCTTTTATTTAAAAATTGCACTACTGAAATTTGGTTAGTATGCACATTTTTTATTCTTGCTTCAAAAAAAGAGACTCTGGTTCCTGTCAAAAATAGAGCTTTTCAAGAGTTGAAAGGAAGAATATTGTGTACTTCTTTTGTGGGTTCATAGTTAGTCACTAAGCTATAGAAAATTCCATCTTTGATTAAATGTACAGCTGCCATTTGAAGACTTTGAAACATGCATAGAAATTTAATACATGCTTACAGTATATAGTTCATTTTTCATAGCAGAATTGTTAATTCCCCCTTATTCTCTATATTTTCTACATTTTATTATTCTTTTCTTTTTTAAAAATATTCATCTGATTAGAAACCCTGGATACTTTGCAAAAATGGGTGACGGAAATTTTCTCACACATCCCAAATAAGTGAGTTTATTTTTTTTATTTTTTTTCCTGGAAGAGCTAAGTGTTCTCTATACGCCATATATTCCATTAGAAGTAGCAATGTGAAAGAATATACTCTGTTATGTTATTCTTAATCTTAAAATTTCTAATTCATCCAATAACTGAAGTATTCTGGTTAAATTATTAAACTTCTATAAACATAACTATACATTCCAGAAGTATAACTATAAGATGCTTCTTCTGTTTTAAAAAGATGGATGGTATGGGACTATAAATAAAACTAATCTAATCTTAATTAATAGAAAATTTTCTATTTTATAAAGTTTCAAGCCACAGGGAAAAAGGAACAAAATGATAAGAAGAAAAGCATTAAAGATTTGAGATTTGTAGATAGATTATGGAAAGGGCACAGTGATTCAGCTGGAAAGATGACACCTGGATTTAAGACCTGAGCATCACACAACAGGTTAAGCTCTTTTGCCATATGCCAGCTCTTGCCCACCTAAAAGTTTGAAAGCATGCAAATGCAAGCAGATTAATAGGTACCACTTTGGTGGGAAGGTAACAGAGTTCCATGCACCTTTGGAAAAAGTCTTCAGAGAATGTTGGCTTCCTTGGCCAAGAAATGGACATGAGCACCATCTCCTAGAGTTGAACACAACTGAACAGGGAAAACTTTACATTTAGGTTGTGGAAACTGAAGGTTCAGAGGTTCTTTTAAGTTTGCCTTTGCTTGACAGTATTACTTTTACTTATCTGCCCATTTAAAAATATATAAATGATTTTATATGTATATTTTGAGGTGTGTGCAAACAGAAGAGCAGTCGATAATTGGAACTTAATATAAAAAATATATGCAAACCAATTTTAACCATAAATTCCATTTTGTAAATGGATCAATCTGATAATTTAAATGTATTTAGAAAACTAATTTGATTCAATTAGAATGTTCAGATCACAATGACATGGTTTGATTAATATTTCTGAATTCATTAATAGTTCTGAATTCAGAACTGGAAAAACAATTCTTTTTATATGCAAAAGTATCCAAAAATTATCAAAATCAATTTGGAAACATCTGAATCAGTTCACTGTTTCAAATTAACCTTCCAGTTCAATTTCAAAAATGCATTCAATTCAGAGTTTTGAATTGAATTTATGATCTGGATACTAATCAATTAATGCAGGTTAGGAACCAAATGGTAATATATTAACTAATATATCGTATTGTTTGTTTGGTTCTCAAAGAGAACCAAACTGAAACAAAATATGGTAAAAGATGACATATTTATTGGCAGGCAGAGAACTCTTCATTTCTAGTGTTCACTAGCTAAACTATGACATGAACTCTAAAAAGTTCATTTTTAGCAGAAATGGGACAAACACATCCATGACTTCTCTTCTGCCACAATCTCTTCTCAGCTCTTGGCTCATTTATGACTTTTTATAAACTCAATAATATTCCTCTTTCCAGGTCCATCAAAAGGAACAAAATGAAATTCATTTAAAGCTAAAGAAAGGAATATCAGTCAAAAACATAAAACTGTCAAAGACCTACAGAAGCAAAATTGTATTGCTTATCTAAAAATCATCCCTGGATCTTCTCCAGGAAAAAGATGCAGAGATGTAAAACCAACCAAAACACATATTCTTTCTTAGATCACAACTGACCATTCCTCTATTAATGTCAGAGAATTCTGCAGATGGGTATAGTCGAATGTGAGGAATCAGTCTTTCTAAAAAGGTCTTTCCCGATAATTTAGGGAACTTTATCAGAAGTTGAAAAAAATGATTTTGCAGTCTAAAGGTTGAAGTTTGGGAATATGTGGAATACAGACAACCTAACATTGCTGTAAGAAGTAGATCTATACATAACTGCATAGAAAAACATTAAATTGCTCAGATTCTGAATGCAGGCATTTAAAAATTAACATAGTTTTCAATAAAGCTTGAAAATTGCCATAGAGTCACAGAACATCAATGGCCCATTTGGGGAGCCTCAGAGAACCCAGAAATAGATCTGAAAATTATTTAATTACTTTTTTTTTGTCACCCATGTAATTTTGAAGTGAATCTGAGCAGTTTACAGCATGAAAGACTGCATGTGATTCAGCCTTGGTTTACATGTTTAACAAAGTTCCAATGAGGTGCTTCAAAAAGCAAATATGAGAAATTACAGTGCTGACAAGTAGCCCCCCTTGCAGATCATGTTTAAACTTCATTCTGATTAAGTACAGAAAGCTTTCTGGGGAAACATATAATTGTTTAGTTGAAAAAAAGTAACATTTGATAGGAGAGGAACAAAGCCATCCTACAATATTCCCACAGGCTCTTGCATAGGAGGTTGGGACTCCTGGGTTTTTGCCAAATATAATATCCAGATGTTAGGGCAACAAGTTCCCTTCTGAATTAGCTAACAAAGTTGATGTAGGCTGATATGCAGTAAGTTTTCCCAGTAAAAGTAGGTCTTGCCATAGTAGATATAAATCAGAGTAGACACCAAAACTCAGGAGTAGACTCAAAAGGTAAATCTCTAAAGAATGGCAGTATCATAACTCAGTTATGGGGTCATAGAGATCTTATATTAAGAGACTTTTTGATTTTCTACAATGCCAGGGTTTGTATAGGAACACCAGATAGATGAAATGGCAGTAGAATTTAAACTTTAAGCCTTAAATAAAATGCTCTTGATTGTTTGTTTTTAAGTGGGTTGCCCAGACCGGATTTTAGTCACCTGATCAGCCCTTTTGATACACCAGAATTTCACAAGGTTTACAAAAGTAAGTAGATGTGATTCTGATTTTTTAAAGTTGGGGAATCTGGATGGAAATTGTGCATCAAAATATCATTTTATAGTGTAGTGTAACACCATGTTTCTTAAGAAGCACACACTTAGGACTATTTCCAACTTTGAGGAGCCCAAAAGAGCTTTTGTTTGTAGGGGTTATTTTTATTGATATAAAAATTGAATTTTATTGATTAAAATGTTCAATATATTCACAGACTGTAGACTGAATCATGTAGGAGTAACAATATTAAACCCATTAGATATTAACATAAATAAAATACCTTTTATGAAAAGGCCATATGCTTTTTAACAAAATAATAATAATGGGGAGAGTGTCATTGCTTTAAATGTTTGCAAATTTTGAATTTACAGACCTCTGAGAGGTTCTTGGGTACCCCCAGTCGGTCCTTGGACCGCACTTCAAGAGATACTGGCATAAGATATAGGAGAATAAAAATCTGAATAAGAATTTCTCATTTTGTCTCAGCTATGATGTTACTACATCACTTTAGTCTAGTGTTTCTTCAACCCAGCTCCTGCCAAATGTGTAGGAACATGATCTTCTAGACTTCTGAGTCAGCATGATTTCCAGAAGCAAATCCTTGGAACTGCACTCATAGCTTATCAGGTGTTGAAAGATATGTCATAGACAAGTCATTGCCTTCCACCTATGACTATTTTGTATTCACAATACTGAGATCATAGCATGAATGCTCCACATAAGGTTTTTTTTTTAAATGATTAATCAACAGTGAGCCACCATATAATTGACAGGCCATGTGACAAAAAAGACATGCTTCCTAGCACTCATCAGTGGCATAATGGATGAAACACGTTCCTCTGTTAAATTGTACAGGATGGTTAGAAATAATTAGGGAAACACAGTGCTTGAGATAGCCAGACCCTAGGCCATGAAGAGTTTTATAACTAATAACTAGCATTGGGTATTGCACCAGGAAACCAAGTTTGCATAGCCAAGGTGTTATATGGGTCTACCTTCTGTGCATCACAAATAACAATTTACGGGTAACTTTTCAAGTCACTCTGGGAGTTGCATTCAGTATGGAGACCATATGCATCTCTTGGAGTTAAGTTACAGATATCCTGGCTTAGGGGAAGTGAAATATATTGCTGTTATTTTACAACAGTATACATTGTGGTGATGGTACTTTTTAGAGGAACTTGAACTATTTAGCCATGTCATTTGTATTTTATCTTATCTCCTATACAGTATTAATAGCTATTTGAAAACAGAGATGAACCCTGCCTTAAGCAAACTAGGAAAAGAAACAGAAGGATGTGAAGAGAAAAATGAAGTAAATTCTTAAAGTTTAGTTATCAACCAAAATGTGATGTTTGAATTCTCTTTGGTGGTGTCCTAATTTAAAAGCAGCTGGTACAATAAATAAGTCAACAGTGCACAACCTCAGTGCACAACTTCAGGAGAAAAACAAATTCCTTGGAGGTTCTCATTGTCTAACAAATATAATGATTGGTCTTCACCTTGTCATAATGTTCTTCTTAGGAAGTAAGAGGTCTCCAAAGATCCTTGATCTCTTGGTCAGCAGAGGAGATCTTCTGCTTTCTTTCCCCCACAGCCTTTCCTATTCTTCCTATCCAATTTTTCAAATTCAAGAGTATCCACCTTTTTGAATATATGATATTAACCCCTTTATCCTGTTTCAGTTATTCCAGTGAAAGAAATACATTCTTTGAACATCTCTTGGGCTCTTCCCCCACAGGAAAAGAATTACAAGTAAGAAGCGGAATTTAGACAATCTTCCATTTATATATTTCAGTAATGAGAAGTCAGATCTGCATCCATCACATAATTAAGAATATTATTTTCTATTGTTTTGAATCTTCTATTCCCCAACCTGTTATACAAAGCAATAATGAATAGCTGTGTTCAATTCTTTATTAGTCATCGACCAAAGCAAAATAAGCAGGATTTAAGGATACATGGTCCCAGTGAAATGAATATCCAGTTCATTTTAAATGCAGTGAATAAATAATAGATTAATAAACTCCAAAACAAATCACTAATCAACTGTCTCTGGAGGGCAATTATATGCATTGGGAAACATGATTTAGGAAAGGGCAAGAGAATAAGTAGAAATATCATAAGATATTAAGAAGGTCTTTTATAAAAATGAGCAGTCCTAACTTAATTCCTGCAAGGAGAACTGACAGATGCCTCCTGTTTTTGATTAGAACACCCCATGAATATGAGCTCCTTTTTCATAGTATTGTAGTTTCACTGCCCTCTATCAGTTAAGTGTCCCTTGAGTCAAGTTCAAATCCTGTTGACTTATATGAACATGTCAATGTTCTTTACTCAGAAGCTATACAGATGGAGTTTGCCATTGTCTTCTTCTCTGAAGGCCTTTATCTCATGATAGTTCTGAAGTTTAATATGGCTACTTGTTTCTAACTAGTCTATATTTCTAATGCATAGAGACATCTGAGTAGATGCAGTTGTACGATTCAAGGCTTTGAATAAATCTAATGTGAGAAGTGATCATTTTGTTCACATTAAGTTTGGTCACATGATCAAAATATGAAGCCTTGGCAACTGGCATATATTTATAACAGTTGCACTCTCCCGGCGGGTCATGTGATCATCATTTGTAACCTTCCCAGGCAGTTTCTGACAAGCAAACTCAACACGGGAAGTCAGATTTGCTTAACAACTGCAGTTGGCAAAAATGTCATAAAATGGGACACAACTCACTTAACAACTGCTTTGCTAAGTAATGATATTTTGGACTCAGTTGTGGTTGTAAGTTGAGAATTTATCTGTATACTAATTTATTTTCCAATTATAATAAATGACACAGCTTTTAAACTTAGTGTTAATCCTCCCTAACATAGTACTGATTATCAGAAAAGACTAGAATTTTGGCCCTTTCCACCCCTTGACTTCCAGGTGACTTTCCAGTCTGAAATAATGTAGTATTTACTGAATGTACCAAAAAGTAATACAGTAATACAGTAAAAAGTAATACAATTTTTTTTAAAAAAATAAAGGAAACATTTCTTCTTCTAATCAAACTTTTTAAAAATAAGTTGATGCTTAATGTTTTCCCCCAAAACTTTTAGGGTGAAGCCACTGCATTATATCTCTTGGCTGATAGGACATGAAGGCAGTGGAAGTGTGCTCTCCCTTCTTAGGAAGAAGTATGTCTAACAAAAATTATATTACATTACAATTCTCAACCTAATTTCAAAGCCCTCTGCAAGAGATCAGACCTGTATATAGATCTCTATTTCCTTCATCCACATTGTATCATTTAAGAATGGAAATAATTGTCTGAAAGTAAAACAATTATGGATGTCAAAGATTGAGGCCATGTTCCTAATGTTAGGGTTCCAAGTAATATATCCATAATAAACAGCTCTGAGGCAAGTAGATTCCTCAAAGAATTGGTTTATTGGACATATCATATTGGCATAAGCTGAAGACTCTGAATATTCCTGTGGTTTTCACCTAATTAAAAGTAAAAGTTTCTCCCTTTTCCCAAACAGACAGCCACATGATCCAAACAGGGTCCCATTCAGTTGTCAGGCAACATTGCTTCTCCTCTGCCCGGCCACCTATGGGAATGTCCTTGATGCCCAGGAGAAAGCATTTTGTTTTGACTACAAGCCACTTCTATTTCTATTCCCCTCTCCCTATCCCTTAGCTCCAGTATGGCAACACTGAAGCCTCAAAATGGCCTCAGTCAGGTCAGCTTCAGGGTTGACACCTAACCCTGACCTTTCTGCAGCGTTCAAGCAATGCTTCTTGAAAATATATTACTTTTTAGTTGGTTAGAAAGGCTGTATACTAAGGGTCCTCAAACTTGGCAAGTTTAAGACTTGCGGACTTCAACTCCCAGAATTCCTGAGCTAACATGACTGGAGGAGGAATTCTGGGAGTTGAAGTCCACAAGTCTTGAAACTGTCAAGTTTGAAAACCCCTGCTGTACACTGATTAAGCAATTTATTAAATACATATGCATAGTACCAAACACGTAATATAAGTATCTTTTTGAGAATATTAAAGGGCCTGCAATATTGTTTATCATACTTATATTTTTGAAAACCTACTTTGCAAGAACCTACTTTTAGGAATATAACCAGAATATAAATGTTTAGTTAATGTTCACTGTTTACAATTTGAATATTAGTTTACTTTAATCCCAGCTTTATTTTCACAATAGGTTTTGGGCTCTTGCCTTATATGGAGGAAATGGTGAGACAGGATTCGAACAAAACTCTACCTATTCCATCTTCAGCATTTCAGTGACTTTGACAGATGAAGGCCTTAAGTATTTTTATGAGGTCAATTATTACTATTATTCCAATATACTATTGTATTGTAAATTCCACAAAGATCAATGAAATAACTTTAAAGGGGAATAGAAGATTAGTATTTCTTTTCTTTATACAATGGATTAGATTCTAAATGTTTGTGATGTTCTGTCATCTTCAAGTATAGTATCTTGCATTTAATAGAGATCTATAAATTGTTTAGACAATACTACAGAGGATAAAGCAAGGAGTGAAGATTCATATTTTGTGACTAGTTACACTTTTGGAAATCATTGAGTAACACTATTTTTACAAAGTTTGTTGGAAATTTAGAGATATTTATCAGTAATGAAGGTGAAGAAATTGACAATTCTTCTGAAATCACTTTTGGTTGCTAGATCCTTCATAACATAAGTCTTCCTCAATAGTTTATATACATATGATCTGTTGGACCCATAAATGAATTCATGAAAATTGCATGGGGTCCAGACAAAAATCGTACAAAATAATATTTTTCTTTTCCAACTCTAGAATTAAACCATTATTGGGAATATCATCAAACAACACACACAATTTTGGTGGCTACCATCCATACTAAAAATATCTAAAATCTCAGAGAAAAGATTCTTAGTCCATTTGTACTACCAGTCAATGCTAAGTGAGATAATGCTGATGGAGAAAATAATTTCTGATTGGGGATGCCAGAACCATAGGATAGCAGAAATTATCAGATGTTAGGTCTACAGTGACAAAACAATACTTTTTTGTTAGTTTGTCTGGAAGACTAATCCTGGCTTATTCATTGTGAATGCTGCCCTGTTTTGTAGTCAAATACATCTCAAAAATAACTGCATCCATTTCTTTACCTTCAGGTTATTCATCTTATATTTCAGTATTTAAAGATGTTGCAAAAAAATGGGCCAGAGAAAAGGTATTTGCATATTTTTTAAAATGTTATGACTTTGCTAGTCATTTCTTATTTTGTATTTAATACATTTTCAGTACATATTGAAACTGATGCTGTAAATAACAAAAGTTTAAAAATGCATATTAAACATATTAATCTTCAAATCAAATCATCAGGTTTTGTATATCGAATCAAATCAACATATGCAAGATGTACAGTAATAGTGTTTGAAATGTGTAGGATAATCTCTTTGACAGCAGTAATAAACAATGCTATGTAAATAATTATATAAGGTTTCATATTAATAAGGAATAGATCTCTAAAAGGCATTCCTTCCAACAAAAGTTAAATTTCATTTGATGTAGGTGTTAGTCATCTGTTCAAAACTATAACATCTGTCTGTATTTCTCATATCCTACAAGAATGACAGATAGGAAGAATACATATAGTCCTCAACTTACAATAATTAATGCAGTGATTCACTTAATAACAGTGACAAGAAAGTAAAATGGGATAAAATCACTTAACAACTGTCTCACTTAGCAACATAAATTTTGGGCTCAATTATGGGCATAAGTTCAAGGATTACCTTATCTTTCTAATGTGTAGATTTAAGGTCCAAGAATAGTGCAACTACTACAAATACTGTTGAGAATGTTTGAGATTGTAGTCCAAACAATTCAATGATACCGAGATGGGGAACAGCTATTCTATGTGTTAATGGTCAGAACTTTTTTGTTTTGCAGAATATGGGAAGAGATTAAGAAGATTGAAGCTAATGAATTTTGTTTCCAGGAACAGGTATACATTTGCTTCCATTATCCAATATGCCTGCAGTATCACTGGAAATATTGGCACATTATTTTAGATAATGGAATTCAAATGGTTCTAACTATTGTGAATTGTGCTATGTTTCAATGTTAAGTTTTAAGAAGCTCTAATCTTTTGACTTTATTATTTCTTCATCGTGTTTTCCATATCTCCAGACAGACCCAATTGAGTTTGTAGAAAACATATGTGAAAATATGCACCTCTTTGAAAAGGAAGACCTACTAACAGGAGATCAACTACTGATTGAATATAATGCTGAAGTAAGTAGAGCCTACATGTGTCTGAAAAAAAAGTGAAAGGAAGATCACACCTTTTCCATTCTGGTGCCATCCAGATATATGATTGCAACTCTTAGAACTCTATAAAAGCTTACAATAGCTCAGAAGTCTAGATTTTGTAGATTGAAGGCATCTAAATGGCCTCAGCTGAGGAGTTTACTCTAGAAACATTAACACTAAGTTCAAGAAGTGTTTTGCTTAGTTAAAATATTTGTGTACATTTCCTGATATAAAATGTAGTGAAGCTTCTTTAAAGTGTAGCTCTAATGCCAATGGTAAGATTTTATTTTCTATTGTATAGGTAAATACAACTACACTTCTTACCAATCAGCCAGTGAGTTTCAATGGGTTGATAATATCCTCCATCTCCCATAATAATTCTTATGTCATGGCATTAAAAAAGTCAGTTTAAGAATCAAGAGGCAACTTTTATGAAAAATTGACTAACAGAGAATGGATTGATTTATTCTTTTATATTTTATATTTGCAGATCATTGCTGATGCCCTGAATCATCTCACTCCTGAAAAAGTAAACATCTTCCTCTTATCTCCTTCCCACGAGGGACAATGCACCAAGAAAGAAAAGTGGTTTGGGACACAATATTGTCTGTTAGGTAAAGTGGCCATTTGTGTTATTACTGGTTTGTAACCGTCTGCTTCAAAACATCTCAGAGCAAAGATGTTACGAATGGAGCAATTTGCTGCATTAACTTCCATATGAATTGTTTAGTTACAAGGATTTCCCTTGTAAGAATCCAGAATTCAGAGTTTTCATTTTATTCATATGGTGGGGAGCATGGTAGCTCTTGCTGTCTTGTGGCATTGGCCATGCCGACTGTGTCCTGTCTCAGTTTGTGAACATACACATGCAGACACAGTTTCTGTGGTGTTAAGGACATAATAGTAGACAATACCATAAATCAGAGTCTATACAAAGAGAGCTTATCAGAATAATTCCGTTTGAAGTTTAAGCAGCAAGAGAATGATCCAAATATGATTCATAAGCCAGAGTGCTGAGTCTAGTAGTCAGCCAATCCAAAAGTCAAGGGTTCAAGAGTAAGTAAACACAGGAGCAAAAGTCACAAAGTATGATTAAATAACGAAATTAGATGAAATGAAGACACAGTAAAAGTTTTGAGATTTGGGAAACATAAAATTGACAGCTTCCTTCTTTTCCTGGGGTGTTTCTGGTATTAAAAGAGTCTAGCTGTCGTCAGAGAGGGAGGGTTGTATGCACAATTTGGAAAGCTTATAGAATTAAAATTAAGAAAACTAGAGATTGCTTGAGTCCAGGGGTGGCATTCTACCAGTTCAGACTGGTTCTATAGAACCAGTTGTTACGATTCTGCATAGTTTGGAGAACCAGAAAATTGTGCCCCTGGCTGTCCCTGCCCCTCTCCGCCCACCCCTCCCCCTCCCCTCCCCACCCAGTCAGTCCTTATTGCACATGCATGACATTGCGGGCATGCCTGACATCACTGACTGCATTCTCCCCGCCCAGTCACTCCTTAAGATCTTTCTTTTTTTCTTCCTCCCAATGATCAGCTGTTCTGATAATCAGCTATGCCGGGATCCCCCTCCCTATCTTACTGCTTCATCTAGGAGGCTTCCCTGAGGCCCAGGAGGCAAAAAAAATGGAGCACGGGGGGAGTGTTTCTGCAAAAAAAGAAGAAGTCATGCTCACCCACTCACATGGCCACACCCACCTAGCCACTTTCACCTAACCCACCTAGCCACTTTCACAGAACCGGTAGTAAAACTACTTGCATCCCACCCCTGCTTGAGCTTAATTTAAGCTAAATTCTGTGCACCACCGAATCTAAGTCTAATTCTTGTCTTGAAGTACTCTCTACTAAATCATTCATTCTGAGTTGTGTTACGTTCACAGACATTGAACCATATTGGAGCAAGTTGTGGAACAGTGATTTCCCTCTCAATCCAGATTTACATCTGCCACAAGAAAATAAATATATAGGTTAGTACTACAACCACACAGCCTTGTTCAATCTAATAGCATTCTTCTTCTTCTTCTTATTATTTATTTATTTAGACTTGTATGCCGCCCTTCTCCCTAAGGACTCAGAGTGGTGAACATATAAAAAGAGAATACAATTACAATAAAAATATTAAACTACAAGTCTATAAATAACTAAAAGTTAAATTAAAACAATTTAAAATTACAGTGATTAAAACAATGCAATTAAGACAACCCACGCCCGGGTCAATCCAGGCCAGCCTGCTGAAACAGCCAAGTCTTCAGGTCTCGACGAAAGGAGTGGAGATCAGGGGCCAAACGAAGATCCGCAGGGAGCTGATTCCATAGGGCGGGTGCTCCCACAGAAAAGGTCCTAGCCCTGGGGACCGCCAGCTGACAATGCCTAATCGATAGTATTCCCAGGAGGCCCCTCCTGTGGGAGCGCACGGGGTGATCGGAATGTGATGCAGGCAGGAGGCGTTCCCGCAAGTACCCTGGACCCAAGCCATTTAGGGCTTTGTAAGTTGTTACTAACACCTTGAAGGAAACCCGGGAGGCAACCAGCAACCAATGCAAGTCACGCAGGAGGGGTGTAACATGGGAGTATCGGGACACCCCCATCACAGCCCACGCGGCCGCATTCTGCAGCAGCTGCAAACTCCGGGTAATCCGCAAGGGTAGCCCCATGTAGAGAGCATTGCAGTAGTCGATTCTGGAAGTGACGAGCGCATGAGTGACCATTCGAAGGGCATCTCGGTTCAGAAAAGGGCGAAGCTGGCAAACCAGCCGAACCTGGGCAAAAGCCCCCCTGGCCACAGCTCCCAGTTGCTCCTCCAGATTGAGCTGTGTATCCAGGAGGACGCCCAGATTCCTCGCCCTATCCACGGGGGGTAACACCTCCCCCCCATGATCAAAGATGGCACATCCACTGGAAACCGAGATGCCGGTAAGAACAGCCACTCAGTCTTGGCCGGATTGAGCTGGAGCCTGTGATTCCCCATCCAGACCTGCACCGCCTCCAGGCACTGGGACATCACAGAGAGAGCATCACTGATCTGGTCTGGGGTGGAGATATAAAGCTGGGTATCATCAGCATATTGATGATACCTCACCCCAAAACCTCGGATGATCTCACCCAGCAGTTTCATGTAGATATTAAACAGGAGAGGTGAGAGAACTGACCCCTGTGGCACCCCACAAGTGAGGGGCCTCGGGGACGACCTCTGCTCTCCTGCCAACACCGACTGCGAGCGGTCCAAAAGGTAAGAGGAGAACCACTGTAAAACAGTGCCCCCCACTCCCAACCCCTGGAGCCATCGCAGAAGGATACCATGGTCGATGGTATCGAAAGCTGCTGAGAGATCTAAAAGGACCAGGACAGAGGAAAAACCCCTGTCCCGAGCCCTCCAGAGATCATCCAACAGTGCGACCAATGCTGTCTCCATGCTGTGTCCGGGCCTGAAGCCCGATTGGTACAGGTCTAGATAATCAACTTCCTCCAGGAACAGCGGAAGCTGCTGAACCACCACGCTCTCAACAACCTTCGCTAAAAAGCAAAGGTTGGAGACTGGACGATAGTTGTTCAAAACGGTTGGGTCCAGAGCAGGCTTCTTGAGGAGGGGTCTTACCACCTCCTCTTTCAAGGCAGTGGGGAAAAAACCCTCACTCAAAGAGGCGTTGACAACTGCCTGGAGCCAACCGCATGTAACCTCCCTGGAGGCATAAACCAACCAGGAAGGACACGGCTCCAGTAAACACGTGGTGGAAGACAACCTCCGCATGATCCTATCCACTTCATCCAGGGAGGCAGGGTCAAACTCAACCCAGGTAGAATCCACCAGACTCATCATCACTCCATCATCTAAACCCTGCCAGTCAGAGTCCAGGCCGGCCCGAATCTGAGCAACCTTATCCGCCAGATGTAAACTAAATTTCTCTGCTCTGCCCCGCAAAAGGTTCCCCCCTCTCCTCCAAATGAAGAAGGGAGCGAGTGACCCTGAACAGGGCCGCAGGGTGATCATCTGCGGACGTGATCAAAGCGGAGAAGTAAGCACATCTCGCTGCTCTAATCGCTTCCAGGAAAGTCCTAATATAGGCTCTTAGCTGGACACGGTCGGACTCGGAACGACTAGTCCTCCACCTGCTCTCCTGGCATCTTCTCCACCGCTTCATCCCCCGAAGCTCCTCCAAAAACCAGGGAGCCAAATGAGGTCTGCAGCGAGGAAGAGGCCGCAAGGGGACAACTGGTCGAGCGCTGCCGAGGCTGCCTGTTGCCAGGCACCACCAAAGTCTCAGCCGGGCTGTGGTCGAGGGAGGTGGGCAAGAACCCCAGGGCCGTCTGAAACCTCTCTGGGTCCATCAGGCGCCTAGGGTGGAACCATCGTATCAGCTCCTCATCCCAGCAGCAAGGGGCAGCCGAATGGAAGACCAGTCTCAGGAGATAGTGATCTGTCCATGATAGGGGTAGGGTAACTGGTGAACCCCCCCCAGATCGCTAGATCACTGCCCCGAGACAAAAACCAGGTCGAGTGTGTTCCCCCCCTCATGAGTTGGCCCCTGAATCACCTGGGTCAGGTCCATGGCTGTCATGGATGCCATGAACTCCTGAGCCAAACCCGACGCCACTCCCAGAGAGGGCAAGTTGAAGTCCCCCAGAACAATAAGCCTGGGAAACTCCACCGCCACCCCCGAGAGGCCATCGAGCAGCTCGGGAAGGGCCATCGCAATGCAGCTGGAGGACAGGTACATCAGCAACAGACCCAACAGTCCCCCCTGGCCCAACCTCAGGAGACAGTGGCCTCCCTTGGAAACAGGGTCTCCCTAATAACAATGGCTACTCCTCCACCCCTTCCCTGAGCTCGAGACCGGTGCAGCACTCGGAAACCTGGGGGACATAAATCACACAGAGGGACACCCCCCTCCGGTCCCAACCAGGTCTCCATAATACATGCCAGATCCGCAGCCGCCTCCTCAATAAGTTCACGGAGAAGGGGTGACTTATTAGCCACGGATCTGGCATTCACATACACCAGCTTAAGCCCAGGGACCACATCTCCCCGGACCCCAGGGGAGCGGGCAGAGACCTGAGGGTCGGAGCGCATCACCGCTCGCAAACAGCAGGGGCGCGCTCCTAACACATAATTTGGCCCTCTGTCTCATTCCCTCCTGCCATAACCGATCACCCTAGGGATTATTATTGATCCCTCCCTGCTCACCGTGGACCCCGTGGACCCCTCACCCCCCCCCCCACTACGAGACCCATCTCCGGTCTGGATAAACCAGAAATTAACAATGAGGGTTGAACCCCCTCCCCCCTCCCTATCCCATTAAAACACCGAATTAAAAAATTCACCTCTCGGGATCCCAGGATCTGTCATTAAGGTAGGCTCTTGGTAACCCAATGGGCCACCTCAAGGACAAGGGAGCAGTCCTGAGGGCCCATAACTCCGACGGTTAGTAAACACACATAAAAATAGATCACAATTCATAAAGGGTGGAAATGAGATAGAAACATCATATGGTGAGGTGATAGGTGTTGCACAGATGTAAAGTGTCTAGGTGAAAGATAAAAGATCCAGGTATCAGTATCCAAAAGGTTCCACACCACAAACAGCCCTCCCACAACTGTTTGGGGGACCAGAGTCAAAATGGGCAACCCACTACTCTCTCACTGCAGTGGTCAAAACAAAATTGGAGCTGATGGGTCAGTAATTCAACCCCTCCCTCTCATGACAGAGGGGTTGAGACCACCCATTGTCCTCACACTACAATGGGGGAGACCCAGCCTGAAACCACACTCTGGTGGTTATGGCACTGGGTTAAACCATTAACCCACCACTTGTATACATTGGTTGCTCTAATATCTTTTGGGGAGCAAGGACTATAAATATAATAAATAAAATAACAAATAATAGGCTTGGATACATCAGCCAA
The DNA here is from genome assembly GCA_009733165.1 of Naja naja. Taxonomy (NCBI): domain Eukaryota; kingdom Metazoa; phylum Chordata; class Lepidosauria; order Squamata; family Elapidae; genus Naja; species Naja naja. The sequence goes on along the minus strand of CM019150.1, from coordinate 198,502,508 downwards.
GATTTTCTTTTTCTTCCCTTAGTGCTTCCCACTCTAGGTTTATGGGGCGAGGATTTTTTTTCCAAAAAAGTTTTTTTTCAACTAATCTAAACTTCAGGTTTTAATGTTTTTGCCTGAAAATGGAAGGAAATTATGGGTGAATTTTGGCAATTGTAGTCAAAACTTAAGGAAGTAATTATAGAAGTTTGCATGTCTAAAGATTCATACAAAGTTTATGAAGATTATATGCAGCAATGTAGCAGGCAACCAAGTCCATGAATAAATATTATCTTCAGTATTGTAATTTTCCACTTTTATCCCCTATTTTAGCCACAGATTTCTCTGTGAAAGAAACAAGTATTCATGCTCCAGAATATCCTACCAAAATAATAAACACACGTGAAGGGTGTCTATGGTACAAGGAAGACAATAAATTTGGTGTCCCTAAAGGTACATTGTATAAATACAAATGAATCATACTTCTTAGATTACAACTATGGAAAAGATATAGTAAGATATCTCATCAAGGTGTTAATGTTCTTTAATTAATTGCTCAAAGCAATCAGCACTTTGGAGAGCTCTTTGTCATGGAAAATCTCTTCTCAATGCATCCTTTGGGAAAACAGATGTGAAAAAACCTTAGGATAAAAACTTAACAAGAAGGTGATTTAAAGTAAATCTACCCAAAGAATTGACATATTTAAAGTGCATTTGTTTCCTATACATTCCTGAAACAACCATTTTGTTCAAATGAAATAAAAAGCTGGTGTTAACAATCAGTTCCACCCATTGATTAGTATTTACTATTGGGTCAATGTTGGCCTTAGGGAAGTTTGTTTATCTGTCTGTCTGTCTGTCTGTCTGTCTGTCTGTCTGTCTGTCTGTCTGTCTTCTCTTTTCTGTCTTTTTCCCTCCCCCTTATCCATCTCTCTCTGTCTCTGTCTCTATCTCTGTCTGTCTCTATGTCTCTGTGTCTCTTTGTCTCTGTCTCTGTCTGTCTCTGTCTCTCTCTCTCTCTGTCTCTCTGTCTCTGTCTCTCTCTCTCTCTCTCACACACACACACACAAGACACAGACAGAGAGACATACACAAACACATTAAGATGATCATGGGAATGAGGATCTTCAAGTTTGGTCATCACTAAAACTAATGGTTTCAGAAAGCACAAATTTGTGATGTTTAATCTAACTAAACAATCCTCAATCGGTGTAGAAGAAATTTCAGTGACTCTTTAAAAATATAGATGTATGTACATAGTCATCACAATTTTTATATTCTTATTGCTTTTCCAACTGATTCATTTTTTCTCCAGGATTTATCTGTTTCTACCTGGTATCACCAATAATATTACAGTCTGCACTGAAGTAAGCATTTTTATAATTGACTGGTTGCATTAGTTTTTTTAAAAATGATAAGAGATTTCACTGTACTGTTAAATTTCAATAACACATATACAGCCTTGTATGAAGTAATTCAGATTTGCTTTGATTGAACAAAGATCTTGAAGCAGAATACTGGATTCAGGATTGGTGCAGTGTTCACCAAAGCCTTGAGATCTGAAGATCTTTCAGTACATGGAAAGGGGGTTTCAGGTTGCATGGCTTTGAGATTGTCCTCAGCATTTTCCAGAGCTATGTACTCTGGAAGGACCTTTACCAAGCAATCAGGAAAAGGCTCCACATTTGCTAGCTTCAGTGCACACTATGTGATTCATTGAAGTTGCTGATCTGGAAGAACCTCAACAAGTGTTAAGATTACTACTTTAGGCACAGAGAGCCAGTAATCCTGTGCCATTTGTTAAAGTCAACCAGCCTGGAAACCCTTTGACCAATGTTGCAAAAGAAGGTTGAGAGATGCTTTGTTCTGCAGAATTTACCAAAGACTCCTCTCTGTTTTTATTTTATAGTCTTTTTTTCTAGAGTGATTGAAAGATCATTTGAATCTTTATTGAAGCAAAGCCACCACTCCAAAGTTTTACACTAGAATGCATAAAAGCAATCATAATTGTTTCTATACCTTAAATTCACTCAGTATATCTTGAAGAGAGAAAAAGCTCATAAATGTAAAAATGTCTGTAATTTTGGGAAATGACTGAATTATCTATTTTTCCCATTGCAGTTTAACTCTCCCAAACAGATTATGTTGGAGGGAAATTTTCTGTTTCTCCTGTGAAACATGAAGACATGATAACTCTGCCATTTCAACTTATGTTAATTCACTTTATTTTCCCCTTACCCAGCATGGTGCTTTTTGATACTTTTGTCAGCATCCTCAGCCATAACCTTGCTGAACCAGCATATGAAGCTGATGTTGCTCAGTTGGAATATAAAGTGATGGCTAAAGAGCATGGCTTGACGATTCGAGTGAAAGGCTTTAACCACAAACTACCTGTGAGTGATCCTTACTTCTTCATAATCTACTTCCATTACGGTGACTGTAAATATTTTTTTTAAAAATGATCATCACCAGGACAACTTATCTGAAATGAAAGCATATAAGAGATGGAAGTTCAGGTAGTCCTCAACTTATGACCATTTGTTTTATGACTGTTCAGAGTTACAGTGGCCTAGAACAGGCATTTTACAGCCCATGAAGTCCTTCCGGCTATTGTAAAATATTCCTTCTCCTCCTCTTTAATCCTTGGCTAGGTTTTGAGTGCTTGGCAATCTTTTACAACCGGTTGTAGCATTCTGAGGTCATGTGAGCATGATTTATGACATTTTTTGCCCATTTTTGGAAAAATATGTTTACTTAATGACTGTACCATTTGCTTAATGCTCATGTGATTCTTTGAGTGGCCATCATGAAAAATGTCAAAAAAAACAACAACAACAATCCAGGTCTGATCAGATGGATGGCTCCATTTATGACTGCAACTACTTACAATCAGATTTCCAATTGGGGTCAAAGACTACTTATTGCTACCATTTACCTAATCCTTGGTGAAAGACATCATAAATCAGTGCCATAAGATGGTGTACACAAATGTTTCTTCATCTTGTTGCCTTTAAGATAGCTAAGCTTCAACTCCCAGAATTCCACAGGCAGACTGGGGAGTTGAACTCCACCCACCTTAAAGGCTCTGAGATTGAGAAACACTGGTGTACACTAAATCAAATTTTGCTTCCTTTGTTTGTTGTCTGGCTACAAATAATTGTCTCCATCCTCTTATCTGAGATTGTCTAGCTAGAAATTGGGATATTTGACTTCTCTAAATTCTATGCATACGAATCATATATTGCAATCCTCAAATGAGCTATAAAGAATCAGAAGAAAGAAATTATTCTTGGGATTTTATTCCTGATTTGTGTAATGTTTACTGATCTATATAAATATCAACATTCCATTATTTTTGTGTCTTTATGGCATTATGGACCAAAACAAGACAAACATTTTTTTGTACCTTATCAATCTCCAAGGCTTACACAGGATAGAGGGAAGAATTTATAATGTCACCAGGAATGGCAGGTGGAAATGTTTAGCTCAGTGGTTTTATTTATTTAATAAATTAATCGGTTGATTTGAATGTTTACATTTTATGGGTGGGTTGAATTATTTCACTTCAATGGGCAGATTCAGGTTTTTGAAAGTTTGTGAGGCCTATTAGAAGCTGGTTTAATTTTACAGAATATGGTCTTTTTAATATTTGACTATATTTAATTTTCTTTGTTCCACCTCCTTTAATTGAACATCAAAGATGCTAGATTTTAGATCCTTCACTATCCAGTATATAGATTGATATGCCTGTGCTTTGGACCAAGAGTTGTGAAATGTTTAATGTGGTATCTTTAGTCTTTTATTTCATAAAATGCTGCTCTACTTGAATTTTATTTTTCTTTCTAGTTGCTGTTTCAGTTGATAATCAATAATTTATCTGAATTGAAGATCACACCTTCAAACTTTCAGATAATAACAGAACAGCTGAAAAGGTCATATTTTAATTATCTCATCAAAACAGATACACTGGCCAAGTGAGTGTTTTTAAGTTTTAACTTTATGGGGAAAAATGACCATGTTGGAGTTTAATTGTATAAATTCACTACAAAAACAAAACGAATAACAACAAAACTAATTTCAAGCCTATGAGTTTTAAAGTTGTGTGCTAGTGGCTAAATTCATAGATGATGTGTGCAATCTATAACTTTCCCCAGGCTAAAAGAAACATATGGCCTTGAATTAACAAACCAGAAGATGAACTTAAAACTTTAGAACCAAGGTCATAAATGTGAACAATAACTGAACAAAAACTAGATTTGATTTTCTTTAATTAAAAGTATATTCAGGCAATTAGTTTCCATTAATGTATGACCTCTCATATGCCTAATTGTTCATCACATCAAGGCTGTCACAAATTGGTGATAAATTTTGGAAAGGTTCTGAACAACGTTATCCAATGTTTTAGAGTAGAGAAATGTGAGTGCACATTATGCACCTTCTGCTATGGAAGTGCACTTTCTCCAGCATTGGAACCCAATATTCTGCTTGGTCTTTTTATGAGTAAGTCACTGTTCACATACAGAAGTTCCATGTGTTTGGTGGTGGGACAATGGGAGAGGAATGGAAGCAATTTTGCCTCAATACCTAATTGAACGACACGTGAATGGAGTTTGATTATTATGATGCTTTCAGCATTGAAAAAAACTAAGAATCCAGAATTAATACACATTTACTGATACATCTTCATTTTGGAATTTTCAGAGACATACGACTATCAATATTGGAGCATGGCAGATGGTCATTAATAGAGAAATACCAAACTTTGATCAATGGTATTTCTATAGCATCTCTGACAAAATTTGTGAGTGCTTTCAAATCAAACCTGTGGATAGAAGGACTCGTTCAAGGAAATTTTACACAAAATGTGAGTAGAAAATCCATTTAGATATGGGATGGTGAAGGTCATCAGCTGGCACAAAGAATTAGAAATCCCTAACTTTTATATCCACTTAGAACCTATTGTTCTACTAGATATTTATTAAGTGATAAATCTTTTAGAATAATAAATCCCAACTTTATTTATAACTTGTATTTTATTGTTTTATTTGATTTTATTATTGATCCTGACAGGCTCAGGGCTGACTCAGCCTTCCATCCTTCCAAAGTCAGTAAAATGAGGACCCAGATTGTTGGGAGGCAATATGCTGACTTTGCAAACTGCTCATAAAAGGCTGTAAAGCACTATGAAGTGGCATATAAGTCTAAACTCTGTTGCTTCTTTAATATGTTTTTATATATTTATAGTTTCATTTTAATGTTGTAAATTGCCCAGAGTCATGCTGTAGTGAAATGGCTTGCAAACAAATTTAATAAATAAATAAAAATAATGAAGTCAATAAATATTATTGAATACATTTTCTCATATAGCTTTATTAATCTAGCCTATAGCCTTGGAGTTTCATGATAGTCCTTGATACAAAAACTGTTGAATATTAAGACTTTGCCTATTTTTTTTTTCAAATTTATTACCTTTCACAATTTGTCTCTTAGGAGTCAAAGGAGTTTATGAATTATATCTCTGGGTAAGTATTGCAATTTGATTCTCCCTAGTGAATAAAATACATCGCTTTTTTCCATAACTACATGGTAGTATTATTTTCACAATACTAAACCATAATTTGCCTTGGAAACTTAAGTCTTTGTAGTTACCAACCTTTTTAGGATACATTTAGTACAGTTGTGTTGTACTATTTATTTATTAGGGTTGTGTGCCGGCCATCTTGGAGGCAATTCATTTAAGAACACCTGCATTATTATAGTGTTTGTTTAAATCTCTATATTTATTTTTAAAATTATTTTTTACCAATTATCTTAATTAGCAAAACAAGTTTTGAAATTCCAGATTTTTTTTTGCTATAAAAATTATGTATTATTTGATGTCAACTCACATTAAATTAGACCAACTTGGCCAATTTAAAATTCCAGCATAATTTTCATATTAAAGCCATCTACTGTTTCCATGAGCTTACACTATATGCCAGCAAAGTAGATTCCACATCGCCATAGCAGGGAGGTTTCCTGAATCAAATCCTGCACTGCATTTATTATTCAGAAGAGATGGTTCAGACATCCCATTCTAATATTTGGAAGCAAGGAGACCTCATTGTGTAGAACTTCAAAGGGCATTGTGGAAGGTATAAACACAACTTTGATTATGACCTTTGTCAGACGACATAGCAATGCAATTGTAGGGCAGGGTCTTTTGAAGACTGATATGGGCTAAGAGACAGGACCCAACAGAGCAAATGGAGGAAAACTGATCTATTCTGCCAATGTAGCTGAAACTCAGGTTGCATACAGGAAACCCCCAAAGCACCTTCTCAGTCCATAAGAGTGACAGCAGGTCAAAAGCCAGACTACTGAAAGATGCAGAACATTGAGATTTCAGAAAAATCCAGTCTTTCTTCCTTGGGAATAGAAACTTAGGAGGTTTTTTAGAACTGCTGTTGAACAAACCAGATTTCTGAAATTCTAAGTAACAGTGGCAGACTGAGTGCTACAGCTTGCCATTAGAAAATGACCCACTGCTAAAATATGAATATTTTATGTTATCCTCTGTTAGAACTTTTCTCTGTATCTGCAACTACTTGGAATCAAACTGATTTGTATTTTTCTGCTGGTTTGACTTGAATTTTGGACCTACAATGCATCTGCCTCATTCATTGGTTGCATTTTCAAAGCAAGTTTTGTTTACCTACCAATGTACTGATTCTTTGGCAGGGAAAAGATGCTTTCAAAGTCCTTCAAAGTCCTATACTGATAAAGAAAAATATTTGTAAATGAAGGTTGAAATGGGGGGGTCCTTTGTGCTTTCTGAGCTTGGCTGTTTTCTTGCAGATGTTTCATTTCCCAAACTAGGTAACTAGTACATTGATGATTTATCTAGTTTAGGTATTGAAACATCTGCAAAAAGCCAACCAAGCTCAGAGAGCATGAAGGTCCCCTTGTCCTTTGAGAATGCTGTGATTATTCACCTGTCAATGAAAAAATAAGATATCAAAAGCATAATCAGGGAGTTGGACTGCATTTTTAGGGAGATTTTAATATTTAGACTAATTTTTCCATATCAGCTGCTTTGTTTGTTTGTTTGTTTTGTCTCCTTCCTTCTCCAGAAAATTGCAGTTCCGTCCTCTAATACACCCGTGTCCCATTCAGTTCCGAGTGATGGAATTGCCTAATAGTCACATCCTATGTAAAGTGAAATCTCTTCATGTTGGGGATGCAAACACTGATGTCACAGTCTATTACCAGGTGATTTTTACCTCAGGATTTGAAATGGATGTTAAACTGTATAATTATTTATATCACGCTATTGTGCTTGCTAGGCTATTTTTTTTTAAAATTACATTTATATGCCGCCCTTCTCCGAAGACTCAGGACGGCTTACAATTTTTTGGGATACAACCCAGTGTGCTCAGCAATAGCCTTCATTCCATTGTATATGCCTGCTTATTACTAAGCGGCATTTTTACAAAGTCAGCTTTGATAATATGATAATTTTTTTAAGTGACACTTTTACCTTTTTATTTTTGTCTTTTAGTCATAAATAAAAATTATAGCATTGTATGAAAATAATACATTCATATAATAGTTTATCCTATGATTATATTCTATGATTGAGTTTTTAAGGAGAAAATTATTAGCGTCACAATAGTTACCCTTTTACTGATTCCATATGCCTATCCCACATTTCTTAGTCTGTTACCGAAATAATTTACAACTGGAAAACTCCTTATAGATTTACATGAGGCAAAAAAATGCACTTGCTGTATAATTTATGGGTTTGATGATTTAAAAAAATGGTTTGTACAAAAAAGTGAGTTTATTTGCAACCTTAAAGTAAGAGATAATTTTGTAATTGTGCTTATATTTGCTGCAAAGGAAATTAGAAGCTTCTTTTTTCTATTTCTTTTGAAGTATAAAATGTCATTATTAAGGAAAGGGTAGAAAATAAGGTTTTTGAATGAGTGATTGTCAAATAGAGCAAGGAGGGGGTGTCAGAAAAAAAAGAACCTCCAAAACCATGATGGTGATAGAAACCAGTAGTAATAGATTAGATAGATTACCAGAAGTAATCAAGACTTCATATCTTTTTTTTTTACATGTGTTAACTGCAGAAAATGGGTCTTTGGTCAAACATTGATGGCCATCAATGTGACTTTTTAAGTCTGCCCCATGGATGTCTTTTGACATCACTGTTGTCAAACACTGCCAGTCTTTTTCTCCAAATTCCTTCCTTCAAATGGAAAATTTGAGCATTGCAAACAAAAAATAAAATAGTTTAACCAAGATGATTGGTGGCTTTGGTGATCCCGAGACCTGAGTTCTTTAGCAAAACTAAGGGCAAGAATATATTTAAAAGCATTTTTATAGTATCTTTTCGTTACATTTTGAAATAAATACCATATACCTAGACAAATCATTAACCTACTATTTAAATTTTTAGACTGGAGCTAAGAAATTAAAAGACTATACACTCACAGAACTGCTTGTGGTAAGCTCTAAGTGCCTATAACTTTAAAAACTAATGCCTGAGTTTATTCCTTCTGCTTCCTCTTTACTATCTGTCCTGGTGTGCATTAATTTATAGGCTGAAGGAAGGACTATTGTATTTTTTCAACTGCTTTGTAAGCTCTTTCACCACTTCTTAATTATAATTAAAAAGTGTACTTCTTCTCATCCTCACCCTTATATCTCTCATTCTAAACATTATAGAAGCAATTTTGTCAATCTATGGTAAAATAAAATCAGGAGTTTGATAGCACTTTTTCCCGCTAGCAAGTTTTGTTAAAATGAACAACATACCTTGAGCTGAAGTTCACTTCATCCAATGCAGCAAAAGCTTATCCCTTTTAATAAAAATTTGTTACTTAGCAAAAGTGCTATCAGATTCTTCATATAATTCTAGATACGTTTCAGAAGAAAGACACAATTGTAAAGCTTTCAGCCTCAGAGGTGCAGAGTGCTGTACTGCAGGCTAGTTCTGCTGACTATCAGCTGCCTGCAATTTGGCAGTTCAAATCCCACCAGGCTCAAGGCTGACTCAGCCTTCCATCCTTCTGAGGTGGTAAAATGAGGACCTAGATCGTTGGGGGCAACATGCTGACTCTGTAAAACCACTTAGAGAAGGCTGTAAAGCACTATAAAGTGGTATATAAGTTTAAGTTCTATTGCTTTTTGAACATCTTCTCCCCTTTATAAGGAAAAAAACAGAATTATGCAGTGGCGTGTATAATTTTATAAATATATGAGTTAAGCAAACTACAGTATTTCACTTCTTACTCTGTGAAATTTCAGATGCACATGGAGGAGCCATGCTTTGATTTCCTGAGGACCAAGAATACACTGGGGTGAGTTTTCCACTTCTAGTCTTGTGGAAGTGTCTGATCATAGACAGTAGTTTTTACATCTATAGGGTTGGTTCCTTTTTCTTCCTCCCTGTATCTTTCTTATCAAAATATAAACATACAGAACAGCCTTTTAGATTAAACATGATGTATTTCTGCATTTTTGCAAGATTTTTCACTCTCCAAATAATACCTTTGGAGGCAAAATAATTATCAAGATCTAGCATTAGTATATAATTGACAGAAATTAAGAAAAATGTTTTAAGACATAGATGGACAAATCTTTAGCCAATTGAGTCATTTCAAAAGCTACTTGCAACCAACATACTCTGGTATACTTTCTGGGAAGGAAGGAAGGAAGGAAGGAAGGAAGGAAGGAAGGAAGGAAGGAAGGAAGGAAGGAAGGCAAACTTTTTTTTATAAAATTAGTGGGAAAACCTCAAAATAACAGTTATTAATTAGGAAACAATGTGAAAAACCTAATTATTCCCTTCCTAAACTGTAATCTATCCATGTTTAATTTAAAAGTAAGTTCATCTGAAATTACTGCTTTTAAACATCAAATAAGTCTATAAGATCATTGTTTCTTCAATCTTGTCTTACTGGCTGGGGAATTCTGGAAGCTGAAGTCCTCCTCACATCTTAAAGCTGCCAAGATTGAAAAACACTGCTATAGATCTACTCCCGCTTTTGAAAGACAGATTTAAAAAATGCCATAACTTTGGCTTTAGGCTTCCTATCATCCCATCTGTGAATTAGGTCCTTAATGAACAAATTTACCATCCTGGATATTAGCCGAGAATACGGTAAGCAATACCTAACAAAATGTCTTCTAACTTGGTACCTTTTAGAAGTTTGATGTTGCAGCCTCAATGGGGATGATCTAACATTGGAGAAAGAATCCAGGTACAGCTAGACTTAACCCCACTGGTAGAGTGGGCCACCACTGTCTCTCCCTTGAAGGCTAGGAAATAGAAAGGCTTTGGTGAAATCACTAGTTCAAAGCTGTAACTGAATGTTGTAAGCTGTAATCACTGAATGTTGGCTTCCATGAAGTTTCAATAAGCATATGGATGAAAGGGTTTAATAGGAAAATGAATGTATATTAATACATCCTAATTAATAGTCTGCATAAAATGACTTCTGATTCTGGATATTGTTCTGTTCATTTGCTTTAGTTACCATGTCTACCCTGCTACAAGAAATACTTCTGGGATCCTGGGTTTTTCTGTTACCGTAACAACACAGGCAACCAAATATAAGTAAGTCTCTCTTTTTTTCATAGCAAGTAAATGTTGTATTATTGTTTCCATCCTACAACTCTATGAGTTCTGGAACTCTTAATAGCTAATCATCCTTGAAAAACTCTGACATGTTTAAAACTGCTAATTCTCCATTACAAATGTTTCTGCTGCTTTCTTTTAAAGCTGAGAGGTTTAATGTATTTGCTGAGATATATTTCCAAAACAAGCCTACCTACTTAAATTGTCTGACCTATAAGAGACAGGAATGCCTATCAAATTTATGGCCAAGATCCAGGTACATTAAAACAAAAGTTACTGGTTCATAGCAGTTACTAAATTAAACTCCACAGCATACCTTCATTGAATTTTAGCTGGATTAGGATTTTTCTAAAAATGAAATTTGACTTTAGCTTGACATAACAAAAATTGACATTATCTTATACTGCCCTATACTTCATAAATTACTTTCAAATATACATGTCAGCTTTAATTTTTCTGCATCATCAATTTAGAAGATCCGGGGTAGCATATTTCCATGTTATCTAGACAAAGACCAAGCATATTGCAGGGAACTTTAATTTAAATTAGGGAGAAGGCAAATCCTTCTATGAAAATTCACTACTATTATCGCTCTCTTTTTTAAATAAAGAAGATCTTTATATGCATATAAATATCTATGCATGCACACACAAACACACACAAACACAGACAGAGAGAGGTGTCCTTTTAAGGACAACCCAGGGTTTTTAAAAATAAATGCTTCATGAAAGAGAGTTGAACATTCGCCAGAAAAAGAAAGACAAATATATTTATTTTTTATTTTTTTATTTTAATTACATTTATATGCCGCCCTTCTCCGAAGACTCAGGGCGGCTTACAATTTTTTGAGATATATATATGATTATCATATATATATGATAAATATATGATTATTGTTTAGAAATACTAAACTGCAGCCATAGACACGCAGTTTTTCAATATGCAAATTGGATTCTGTTAAGAATATAAGCATTGCCAAGGACTTTCTTAAAACTTGCCAAGAAGAGACAAACAAATAATTATTGGTCTCTCAGCTGGATGTTATTTTCTAAAAGTAAATTATTTTTTTTCCTATTTTTAGTCTTGATACATAATGTATCAAGATTTATATTTATTTATTTTATTTGTTTATTTATTGTTTGGACTTATATGCTGCCCTATCTCCCGAAGGACTCAGGGCAGCTCACATCATAAAAACACACAATACAAAATTTAAAAAATTATTAAAATTATTATTAAACCACAAGCCAAACAATTATCTAAAACCCATAAAAACTAGACATAAGAACGTATTTTAAAAACCCACCCCCCTCAGTCCAGGCTGGCCTGTTGGAAAAGCCACGTCTTCAGGTCGCGACGGAAGGAACGGAGGTCAAGGGCCAACTGCAGCCCCAAAGGCAACAGGTTCCACAGGGTGGGTGCTCCCACAGAGAAGGCCCTACCCCTGGGGATCACCAGCCGACACGGTCTAGCTGACAGCACCCCAAGGAGGCCCTGTCTGTGGGAGTGCACAGGGTGATGGGCAGTCGATGCTGGCAAGAGACACTCCCACAAGTACTCTGGCCCCAAGCCACGTAGGGCTTTATAGGTAATTACCAGCACCTTGAATCTCACCTGGAGGGCAACCAGCAACCAATGCAGTTCATGCAGGAGGGGTGTAATATGGGAGTATCGGGATACTCCCATCACAACCCGCGCAGCTGCATTCTGCACCAGTTGAAGCCTCTGTGTGGTCCACAAGGGCAGCCCCATATAAAGACCATTGCAGTAGTCGACTCAGGAGGTAACGAGCACATGAGTAACCATACACACACCATCTTGGTCCAGATAGGGGTGCAACTGGCACACCAGGCGAACCTGGGCAAATGCCCCCCTGGTCACAGCTCCCACCTGGCCCTCCAAACTGAGCCATGCATCCAGGAGGACACCCAAGTTGCACACCCTATCCACAGGGGGCAACACCTCTCCCCCCATGCCTAATGATGGAACATCCTGGATCATCCAAGATACCAGTACACACAGCCACTTGGTCTTGGCTGGGTTGAGCTGGAGCCTGTTCCTTCCCATCCAGATCCGCACTGCCTCCAGGCAATGGGACATCATGGTGAGGGCATCACTGAGTTGGTTTGGGGTGGAGATAAAAAGCTGGGTATCATCAGCATACTGATGATACCTCACCCCAAATCCCCGGATGATCTCACCCAGGGGCTTCATATAGATGTTGAACAGGAGGGGAGAGAGGACCGACCCCTGGGGCACCCCACAAGCGAGGAGCCTTGGGGTCAACCTCTGCCCTCCTGCCAACACCAATTGCGAATGACCCGAGAGGTAGGAGGAGAACCACCGCAAAATGGTGCCTCCCACCCCCAACCCCCCGAGGCATCACAATTAGATACCATGGTCGATGGTATCAAAAGCTGCTAAGAGATCTAATAGGACTAGGACTGAGGAATACCCCCTGTCCCGAGCCCTCTAGAGATCATCCACCAGTGCAACCAATGCCATCTCTGTGCTGTATCCGGGCCTGAAACCCGATTGATATGGATCTAGGTAATCAGCTTCCTTCAGGAAGCTGTTGGGCCACCATGCTCTCAACAACCTTCGCAACAAAGCGAAGGTTGGAGACAGGACGAAAGTTATTCAAAATGGCTGGGTCCAAGGCAGGCTTCTTAAGGAGGGGCCTCACCACTTCCTTCTTCAAGGCGGTGAGGAAAGATCCCTCACTTAACGAAGCATTGACCACTGCCTGGAGCCAGCCTCATGTAACCTCCTGGGTGGCATAAAGCAGCCAGGAGGGACACGGGTCCAATAAACACATGGTGGAACTCAGCCTCCGTATGATCCCATCCACTTCATCTGGAGTCACAGGTTCAAACTCATCCCAGATAGTATCCACAAGACCCGTCATTACTCCCTCGTCAGACTCTAGCCAGTCGGAGTCCAGGCCGGCCCAGATCTGAGCGATCTTATCCAGCAGATGCTGACTAAACTCCTCAGCCTGCCCCTGTAAAGGGTCCTCCCTTGCCCCCTGATTAAGGAGGGAACGGGTGACCCTAAACAGGGTGGCCGGGCGATTATCTGCAGAAGCAATGAGCGCAGAGAAGTAAGCATACTTTGCCACTCCCATCACCACCAGATAAGTCCTCGTAAAGGATCTTAACTGGCATCAGTCAGATTCAGACCGACTGCTCTCTAGGTCCCTCCTCCAGTGCTTCATCTCCCAGAGCTCCACGGAAAACCAAGGAGCTAACCAAGATCTGCATCGGGTCAGGAGCTGCAAAGGGACAACATGGTCGAGAGCCTCTGAGGCAGCCCATTGCCAGGCATCCACCAGGGCCTTGACAGAGCCATGGATAAGGGAGGCAGGAAACAACCCAAGCGCCATCTGAAACCCCTCCGGGTCCATCAGGCACCTGGGGCAGAACCACCTGGTCGGTTCCACATCCCAGCAATGTGGGGTGACATGCTGGAAGACCAGCCGGAGGAGGTAATGATCGGTCCATGACAGGGGTTGGATAGTTGGTAATCCCCCACCCAGATCATTACACCACTGTCCAGAGATAAAAACCAGGTCCAGTGTGTTCCCCCCTCCATGAGTCGGGCCCTGAATTATTTGGGCAACACAAAAGGGAAAACAAGTATACAGGTAGTCTCAATTTACAATAATCCGTTTGGTTCAAAGTTACAATGATGCTGACAAAAGTGATTTATAACAATTTTTCACATTTATGACTGTTACAACATCCCCATGGTCAGCTGATCAAAATTCAGACATTTGGCAACAGATTCATATTTATGACAATTGCAGTGTCTAGGAATCATGTGATCTTCTGACAAGCAAAGTCAATGGGGAATCTAGAGTCACTTAATAACTGTGATACTAACTGAACAACTGCGGTGATTGCAAGGAAGGTCGCAAAATAGGGAAACTTCACTTAATAAATGTCTCACTTTGCAACATAAATTTTGGGCTCAGTTGTGGTCGTAAGTCAAGGACTACCTGTGTTTTGATGGAAAATAAAAGGTGGGTAACCAGTTTAGTAGAGATGGTCATGTTCCCTGCCCTTTCAACAGATGGAAGGAATAATTTCACTGGGGAAAATTGCTGAAACCTAATTTTCATTCAACTCTGATGAGTGTCTTATGCCAATCATGGCTTATCTCCCTTAATACAATTGGATTACCTAAATTCAAATCAATCTATTTGTGATAAAAATCAAGCATTCAGGTATTCAGACAACTGGAGACACATGAACAATAAATTGGAGCTTTATTATGGAGCTTTTGCAAAAGGGAATTCTGCACTCATGGCCGCAGAAGACATGTTTCCTAGGAGGGCTGGGGTTCATAGTTTCAAATATACGGTCTCTGCCCCTTTCTGGGTTCACAATCTATCCAGCAACGTATCTCCCTGCACAACACCTCTATTATTGTAGCATACCATCCGTTTCCTCATCCTGTTTACCCATGTCCATTTCTAGTAATCTCCATCATTAATATGACACTGGACAGCATGACTCACCAAATATATAACCTTTATACAAAACAGTAGAGAATTCTTACATAATATTCCAGTAAATTATCTTAGGTTAACACAGAGGTTAAAAATGGCATTACCGTTGCTTTATATTTTCACAGGTATAATTTTACATATCATACTATTCTTGGGTTCCAATTTCTTCCAGATTCACTACTGTGTAAGTTTATTGGTTAAGGATGAGCATCTCATGACTAAGGGGACAAATACTTCCTGGCAGTCAACACAACTTTGATCAGCTCTGGGTTGCAGGAAAGGCAGCGTGTTCAGCCTCCACTAAAATCCAGAGCTAGAACCTAGACAAAATTAATACTGCACAGGTGGCATTAAAAACATAGAAGATCATACTATCTCTTTTAATTTTTTTTTAGCTCTGAATATGTTGACAAAAAAATAGAAGAATTCTTTGCACACTTTGAGGAAAAACTCCGGAATTTGTCTGAAGAAGAATTTCTTGCTCAGGTATAGATTATATAAATGTATGATTTAGATTATAGAAAAGTAACCTTGTGATCACCAGATGCTTGTAGTTCAAATCTCATTAATCTTAGATTACTTAATGACAAGGGATGGTAGAAACTCTAATCTAAAACATCTAGAGGATGTCAAGTTACTTGCTCCTAATTTAAATAGTACATTATTTTCAAGGAATTTGTAGCAGTCACCCTGGGTTGACATAAGAGCTCTCTAATCTGCACCAATTAATGAGTTAAATTTAATTCCAAGCAGATCATGTTTGTAGGTATTGGTTGAGTTTATTATTCTGATATTGACACAATGTCCTAGAGAGGATTCATGACAATGGGGCCACTCTAGGAATACCCATTCCTGTCTGCTTAGTTATCCTTACCCCTGTCCTGAGTGGCAATTGAGAGAGAAGAAAATACATATTTTATTTTTAACTTCACTAGATTGCCTAGAGTCATTTTTGAAGCTGGGTAGTCTAGCAATTGGCTAAATAAATATTTGCTTTTGCAAACCATAAGGAATACTATGTTTCACAGGTCTCTGCTTTAATCAAGCTTAAGCGCACAGATGACTCCCATCTTGGAGAAGAAGTAGACAGAAACTGGAATGAAGTGATTACTCAACAATATGTCTTTGACAGACTTGCCCGAGAGGTAATAAATGGAAAAGGTTACTAGTTTCATGCTTTCAAAATTTGTAAAGCTTTATGTAGGCAAATATGCATACATGGGCATGCATACTTTCACATATGCTTTTTATAATTAAACCATAAAGGCAATCTGGTTCATAAATGAGCAAAAATGGAAAATTGAGACATTTTGTTCTGCTGGCCTGAAGGGACAGAATTGGATTTTAAGTGGTTCCCGACAAATGGTGAAAGCATGGTTAAAATTGAAAGATAGGAGATCTAGGCTTCTTAAAATCATGTTCTGGGAGAAAAATAAATACACAACTCATCACAAGTGTCAACGAACAGCTTGTTTTCCACATGAATATTATCTCATTGCAGGTCATGTGTGAGACAGCAGCAACTGAAGCCTTCAAAATCTCAAACAGTGTTTAATGGGAAAAAGTCTTAAATGCAGTCTTCACTGCTCTATCTTTCTTTTTTAGCCAGGATTAGTGAAAATAAACATCAAGTCTGCCTTTCTACTCTTAACCCAGACTCTTCTGATCCATTATGCCTCTAATCCTCACATGTTTCTTTTTTCCTCTTGTTGTTATATGTCAAAACTATGCATTTATGAGAGCCAATTCTCGGTCCCCAGGGTATTGCAAACATATAATTGTTGCAGAGCAGGGATTTCAAAAGACAATTCCTGTACCAGGAATTTGTGCCTGTAGTATATTTTGATTATTCAAATTATAGGTTTTCATTTGGAAGTGTCCCTTAATGGACATGCTTAGGGCTTCAACTCCAAGGTGACACATAATATACAATAATATACAATAAAGAAGAGATTTATTGTAGTATTCAAAATGTGACAAAATAGAATAATAGCAGATTTTGGTTCTGATAAAAAGTTATTAAGTAACTTGAGCTTCCATCATTCTTCTATTATGAAATTACAAATAAAAAACATGACATTCTTAGGCATTTGCCGCTTGGGAATTGACTGGCCCAAACTTTTAAACTTCACTAGATATACACAATACTGTTTTGGACATTTTTCCTCCTTAACAGCAGGCAAGTTTGATGAGCCTCGAACCATTTTTCAGTCCAAAGGAGAACGTGAGCTCCTTTTTCAGGAAGGGAAGAAGGAAGGAAGGAAGGAAGGAAGGAAGGAAGGAAGGAAGGAAGGAAGGAAGGAAAGAATGAAAGGAAGGAAAGAAAGAAAGGAGGAAAGAAAGAAAGAAAGAAAGAAAGAAAGGGAGTACCTGAGGGAAAGACAGATGGAAAATTATCAAAGAGAGGGCCAACTTAGAATTAAGGAGAACTTTCCTGACAGTAAGAATAATTGATCAATGGAACAGCTTGCTAAGTTGTGGGTGTTCAACATGGGAGGCTTTTAAGAAGAGATTGGGCACCCATTTAGAGTGGTGTGGTGGCCTAGTGGTGCAGCTCCTGCCTCACAATCAGGAGGCAGTGAGTTTGATCCTAGGTAGAGGCAGATATTTCTCTCTTTGGGCACAGTAAGAATATATCTGCTGAACAAACCTCCACATTGGCGACAGGAAGGGCATCTGGCCATTAAACACTCTACTAGTTCCATCCAGTTGCCCAGACTCCACCCTGCAAGGGATTATGGGGTCATTAAAAGAAGATGATGATTGGGCAGCCATTTGTCCAGAATGGTACAGGGTGTTCTGCCGGAAGAGAGGAGGAGGAGAAGGAGAAGGGGAAGGAAGAAACAGCTTGCTTGGAAGCCTATGCTAAAGAAAGTCTTGTAATGTTCCCATCTCAAA
Organism: Naja naja; assembly: GCA_009733165.1. Classification (NCBI taxonomy): domain Eukaryota; kingdom Metazoa; phylum Chordata; class Lepidosauria; order Squamata; family Elapidae; genus Naja; species Naja naja. Next base: position 198,484,491 of record CM019150.1, on the reverse strand, counting down.
TTTAGTACAGAACATATATGCATGGCTGGTTGTTCTAGTTAGGACAAACTGATGGGATTGAAGTGGGCAGAGTGTTTCCTTTTTCAAATACTACTTCATGCTGTGTGAAAATCTCACTGCTGAGGGCTTCCTGCTTTCCTTTTCCCTGTAAAATAAACAGTTCAAAATTACCATCCTCTGGACTTTTGTTTGAAGCATGCCTTTTGTTCTTATAAGGTAAACAACAAAATTGAGTCAAAGTGGTGATACTGTAAAACTTGCATTTATTTGCTTGTTCATTCTAAGGAATTCTGTTCTCTGTGGCTAATAGATCGTAGCACTGAAAAGTCTTAGTAGAGCCCAGCTGATTGACTGGTTCCTACATTGCAGGAGAAAGCACGGGAGAGTGTTGAGCATCCATGTAAGTATTTCAAAAACACTTACACACACTTAGGAGAAGCAGAAAGAGAAATGAAAAAAAAAAAAAATGATAGAAAGAAAATAGATTAAATTAATAGTTCTGGTCTTTCACATTTCTGGATTCAATAGCAGCTCCCACCTCCCTGTGAAGCAATCGCTAAAAAAAAATTTCTGACAAGGCAATGTACCTTCTAAATAGAAAAAAGATTCTCCATCTCTGATTTTTTAAAAATAAATATTTTTACTACCAGCACAATGGAAATCTTACACTACAAAGCTGCTTGCCACTTTTGCTTGTTTGCTTTGAAGTAAGCTGATTTGAGGGGGGGTTGACAAATTTGTCCTGTGTTTGCAGAATCTATATATCATGAAATCAATTTTTATTCACCTAAATTTTATGGTCCAGTTTGTAGCGTGTCTTTTGATTGTTCTCCAAAAACAAAAAAAAATAAGAAAGCCAAGATTAATTGTTTTTTAAAAAAATGATTGTGATTGTTGGACAACAGGCTTTGCTTATATTTCTTCATTCCAGATATTTGCTGATCTTAAATAACCATTTGAGTTTTGAATTTTCAGGTGATAGGCTATGGTAAACAAGAAGGAGATTTAAATGTTAGACCTATTTCCATTGTCCAAGAATCTACATTTAGCAGAGAACCTCAACTGACCTTTTTGCCTTCTTCTCCTGTGTTGAATATCCCCTATATAATGGACATTAGATCTTTCATCTCAACTCTTAACATTCTTCCTTATCACAAGATATTAAAGTAATCCACAAGATACTAAAATAAACTTTCATCAACTCATTCTCAAGCTCGCTGATGTCATGTTTTCACAGTCTGGTACCCACAAGTAATTTTGCAGACTATCCTGTTTGAGGAACTGAGGAAAACACAGGACAGAGAAATTCCATGTAATTTTTTTCACCATATCCTCAGTCTCTGTTTTCCTCCCATTTTTTTTCTCTAGGCTTTTTTTCTGCTTCTTTTATGTTTGCACTCAGATTTCTTTTATTTTATTTTTCTCTTCAGACTAAGTAGTTAGATTGTGCAAGTTATTGTCACTTTAGTGAAATGAGTCCTTGGTGGTCCCTGAGCTTGGTTGCACTAGTTATCCAGTTTGGGTAATGAACCATCTGCAAGAAAACAACCAGGGACCGCTCATGATGGAGCCATGAAGAAAAAGGGCTCGGTCTCTTGCATTTGACAGCTGGATAAATGTCCCTGACAAATTTTGGAGAAGGAGCCCACAAGTTGATTTGAAAAGATGGGCAAGCTCAACATCTTCTATCTCTTAAAGATCAACCTGTTGGATTTATCTGTGATTGAAATTCTGTAATAAAGACGATCATATCTCTGATGCATTTGAGAAGAAAAGAAATAATGGGCATTGAGAAAAGCATAGACCTAGTGAGGCTTATACTATACAGGGTTTCCTGCCAAGACCATACAATGATCAACTACCCCTGGAGCTACATCTGGCCCTTGACCTGCACTCCTTCTGCCATGATCTAAAGACCTGGCTGTTTTCACAGGCTGGCCTGGATTGAGCGGGGTTGGGGTTTTTAATTTTGGGATATTTTAATATTTTAGAATTATTTGGATTGGGCAAATTTTGGAATAAGTTTTATATTGTATATATGTTTCTGTGTAAGTCCCCCCGAGTCCCCAGACATGGGGCAGCATATAAATCCAAATATAAATAAAATAAATAAATAAATCTACGCTCTTCAGAGTTTGCTCTTCTATCTTCTAAGGTAGAATGGCATGGAATAGAACTATCTCCTAGCAAAGCAAACTGCCAATAATCATATCAGTGATGAAGACAATGATCTAATTAGCTTTATTATCTAAGAAAACTTTAACTACTTTCTATCCAAAGATCCAGGTCTGTTTGGGAACCAGTGGATATACTGAAACTCTAACTCTGGTTGATAACTCTGGAAGGTGAAGTTCTAGCATATTTAAGCAACTTAGGTTCAGAAAAGTTTATTTAGCATTATATCCATGTTTACCAAACCTGTGGGACAGATTGGATGGATTAGCTATACATTCCTGGCAAAAATGCCTCTTGGCCCTGTCCAAGTTATTATGATGTGAAAAGCAGTTTTTAAAAAGTGGCATAATTGTTTTTACCAAGCTACAAAAGCAGTTTTGTTGAGACTTAAGGTGATGTAGCAGATAGCATATTAGGTTCAAATTCCTCCTCTGCTATGAAGCAGACTGGGTGGCCTTAAATCAATCATAGTTCTTACCCTAATTTACTTGATAGGGTTGTTGTAAAGATAACCTTACACACAGGGCTTTGAAATCCTCAGACAAAGAACAGGAATGGAATGTGATAAATACAGAATAAATTAATTTGCTAAATCACATAGGTTCGGCTGAGTTTGCTAGTCGTTGTCCTTATGGAAAGTTTACTTAGTATCCTGTCTTTAGAAAAAGAAGCTGGTTTAAAAAAAAACAGACCTTGACTAGAGTTTTTAAAATTTTTGGACCTAACACCTACTTTGATATAAAGCTATTCACCGTCCCCATTACCTCCAAGCCGCCTAAATTTAAAGCCACTTAGCTCTTTTACATTCAAACATTTATCTTTCATTTGTTACCCATTGAGATCTGTTGAGCCTATGAGGTACTACTATATTTTAACATCTGGGTTTGATTGTGTGCATTCTTTTAACCACTGCCACTTTGATCCATTCCAGATGTATGATACCTAAAATTATATTTGCATGGTTAATAGTTTTGGAGAAAGTCCAGGTTTATATCCCCATACCTTAAAAGAAGAAAGAAATAACTTGGACTATATTTCATTAAGCTGTCAAATCTCAAGCTGAAACAGCTTTAACATGCAAAATTAACTTGTGTACCTTAGGCATATATGGAAATATATGTTTAGTGCCATAAAATACTTATTTGGAACGTATTGCAACAAGTGGATTTTAACAAACAGGAAAGCTGGTGGAAGATTAGACTTCACAATAACTGAACATCCAACTTTCATGTTTAGAAAAAGATGCTGGAGGAAAGAGACAAGATGATGAGTACCATGTTCACTTCTTGTTGACTTCCCAAGACCATCTGAACCTTTTGGAGACTTAATGAAGAGAATTTTTGATTCTAACTCATGTATAAAAAAGACTAGTCCCTGCATATTTTACTTAGCTAATCTGTTGTGGCCTGTCGCTGCCCGGCTCCTCTAGCGGCCAAATCAGAGGAGGAGGAGGTGGTTGGGAATCAGGGTCAACATTAGGGCAACCTGGGAGCTCTGAGGGGGAAGAGGGAACGGAGCAGGCAGAGAGAGAGGGGGGGCAGAGGAAGAGCCTGGGCCGTCCATCAGCCCTCAAATGGAGCGTCAACAGCCCCCAAGTCTGGAGGTGGTTGATGAAGAACAAGAGGAACAGCTGGGTCCAGTGCCTGACATGCGGCTGTGCAGAACGCAGGGAATGGGAGAGCAGTGGAAAGCCATGGGCCGATCCTGGGGAAGGAAGTGACACTGCTGCTAACGAGGCACCACCCTAGCTCTGGGGATAAAAGACAGGGGGCAGAGATGAATAGGTGTGGCAGACAACTATTCATCTTCCGGCCAGATGGACTTGTTAGCCTACGAAATAAACTTTTTGCTGGGGGCTGCCGGCATTCCTAACAAAGGAATGTTTTGAGTTCACATCAGAGGGTTTGTTGTGTCTGGGGAGCTGGATCAGAACAAAAGCATTGCTGACTCTAGGGGGTAGTGTTCATATCAATTTCAAGGCCATTGAGCCAGCACTGTCCAAAGACATTTCCACATCATGTGGCTGATGTTGTGGAGCACTGTTACCTTTCCACCAAAATGGTATTTATTTATCTACTCACATTTACATGCTTTCAAATTACATGTTAGTTTGGCAGGAGCTGAGGTGAGGACAGGAGCTCACCCCCATTTCGTGGTGCTCAAGCCTCAATCCTGGGCTGCCAGCTTACTAGCCAACAAGCCCAGTATCTTAACTGCTAAGCCACCATTCCATCTCAACTCAATACATAGCAATATTATTATTATTATTATTATTATTATTATTATTATTATTATTATTTGGTCTTATATGCCGCCCTTTCTCCTGAGGGACTCAGGGCAGCTCACATAAAAACAACCATACAAATTACAAAAGTTAAAAAAGAATTAAACCAAATTCGACCAAATAATCATTAAAACCCACTAACAAACATTTAAAATATAAAACAATGCCCCCTCAGTCCAGGCTGGCCTGTTCGATTAACCAAGCCTTTTTATATATATAAATATATTATTTAAATATTCAGCTCGTCAACATGATTTATATACTTTATTTGAAAATGCAATCCATTTGATATAGTTAGAGCACATATGCAGTTCTTTACCCAGCAAGAACTATGCTAAGACCTGGACAAAAAATTAATTAAAAAAAATTAAGGCAGGTGTTTTTAACAGGGTGTATGGATATCGGGGACAATATCTACATTTTGAGCTAGGTCTCATGATTTGAAGGGGAACATACTTTTGCTTTCAAGGTCCACCTGACAACCTCTTTATTCCAAAATACCTTGTTCGAAAGGTTGTACATTGGGAAAAGTAATATTTAATGAACATTCATCCCTTCCCTCCCCTGTATAATTCCTAAGCTACCTTTGTATGGAGGAAGATCAGAACAAAAGCTTGGTGGCTCAGGCTGTTAAATGCCTGCTCTTAAGATCCAGCTGTCTACAATTACTGTAGGCTCGAACCCCACCAGGCTCAAGGTTGACTCAGCCTTCCATCCTCTCGGGGTAGGTAAATTGAGGACCCAAGATTGTTGGGGGCAATTAGCTGACTTTGTAAAAATGCCGCTTAGTAATAAGCAGGCATATACAATGGAATGAAGGCTATTGCTGAGCACACTGGGTTGTATCCCAAAAAATTGTAAGCCGCCCTGAGTCTTCGGAGAAGGGCGGCATATAAATGTAATTAAATAAAATAAAAATAAAAGATGATGACAAGGGCTCTGATAAAATCTCTCTCAGCCCCCATCACACATTGTAGAGATGAACATACATTTGCCTCTCACATCCTGTCATCTATATAATACTTCCAAACTGAATGGATATCAGAAGGGAACTCTTAATTAATAACTAGTGACTGAAGTGGAATAACAAAAAGACACACATCCTTAAGAGAATTATGATAGGATGAGGAAGAACAAATTTGTGTGGCATTTTAAACCAAAAAAGAGTGACAGTAAGTGACAAATGCATTTAATAAAGCAGAAACAAGATTGATTTAATCTTCCATAGAGCAAGTTTATCAAATCAATTAAGACACAGCAGTACAGTCAATTTGTGGGCTATTTATCAACGGGGTGACAGTCATTCAAGAACAAGTATCTAGCTGAAATTTTCTCTTTCCCACACTCATTTCATTCTCAGACACAGAAAAAGATTGAAGGGGTGATTTGATTCAAAAGAGAATCAATCAAATCACTCCTTTGAACAAATATTTGACTTGAATTTTTGAAATGATTCATGGAGTCAGTTCAGTTCAGGTGTCATACAAATGTTTCTGAGAAATCAAAGGAAATTTGAAGATTAATGGACTTTCTGGTGCAGATCTGAACTCACAGATCTCAAACTGTTGCAATTTCCTTCCATATTTAGACATACTGAGAAGCAGTTGAATTATGCAATGGAGTCTTTAATAATGACATAAGTAAGTGGCCAATGTTTCATGCCAAGAAGCCAGCCTGACAGAAAAGTAAAGGGTCTGAGGGTGATGGAATCTTTAGTTTTCAATGATAGTTCACTTTTTAAACTGTGAAAGCTTTTAGTCTTAGCTGGAGTAATACACTTCTTGATTGAAATGCAGTTTATTGCAAAACATATTGAGGTAAAACTTATATAATACTACTGTAGCTGAAAATTTGCAAGTAACAGTAGGCAAGTAACATTTTGCATAGAGAGGACCATTTGTTTGAACGACGGGTAAAAGAATCCATCTATGTTAGAATTGAACACCTCTCCCTCAACAGAGGGGAAGGAATAAGACAACACCTGTCTCTAGTTGACAACACAGCCCTTGCAGTAGTTCCAAGAAGATTCCACAATAATTGCACCTGATTTAGCTGACCCTGAGGGCACAGATAAACCCCCAAATGCCCTCAACAGCTCTCAGAGAATGCTAATGACCAGATGACTGCAAAGAAATAGAATCCTTCCATCGCCCCCTCCCCATCCATTCAGAACCTATCCTTCCAGACCTCTCCTCCAGTCTCAACTGTCAGTACTGTTATGTTCGCATAGAGAGGCAGGACGCGGAGTGCTTCAACTCAAAGTTTATTGTGACTTCAGCTCAGAACGGACCCGACTGGCTCAGCCGCAGCAGCTATTTATAGCCGGCTGCCGCGGCTGCCAGCCAATCAGAGTGCAGGGTTTTCCCGCACTTTTACAACCAATGAATTCAAACACTTTACAACAATAACCAGTCATTTTAAACTCTGCATACATAACACCCTCCCCACTAGGTTTGGTCCATACTCAAACCCCATCTATCTAATATACTCTTGTAGATAGGTGGGGCTCTTACTGGTACTTGAGACCTGCGTGGTTCAGGTGTTTTGGGAATCTCACTTTGTGAGGAAGGAAATGTATCTGCCAACATTCCCTTATTAGGACTTCTTGTATTAGTAGAACCTGCTTGGTTACTACAACCTGGTCTCTCCTCCCAATCCATCTCCAACCCAATGTCACCCCTAAATCTGGTAGTGATGTGCAATCTTCTATTTGCAAAATGGTTGTTGGCACCCTGACAGGTTTTGGGATGGTTCCTGTCGTGTTAGCTCGTTACACATGGGGTTGATTCTCACTTGCTGATTACCTTCATTATCTCCCCTTCCCCTAGAAGAGGCTGAGGGCATGGGATCCAGAGAGGAGCAAGGGCGATGCTCCAGAGGCAGTCTGGACGTAACTATGTGCCTACTCCACAAGACACCATCCTCAGTTTGAACCCTGTAAGACCTGGGGCCTGTAACCTGGGTTATCTCAGCAGGAATCCATAATGGTTCACCCACAAGGTTTTAGCATAAACAGAATCACCCACAGTGAATGTGCGAGTTTTGCTGGTGGAATCTAGAGGTGTTGGGTGCGTAAGTGGGGTGAAGGCGGTCTAGGGTAGACCTGAGTTTTCTCCCCATCAAAAGCTCGGCAGGAGTTAAGTTAGTGGATGGACTAGGAGTGATGTGTTGGATACTGAGTAGTTTTTCAACTTTCTCAGTGATGTCCCCTGGACCCAATTGTTGGAGTTTCTCCTTGGTAAAACGTACCATGCTCAGCCCGGCCGTTAGTCGAAGGATGCCCAGGGGCAGTAAGGGCGTGTCTGATACCCTGCTGCGCTAAATATGATTCAAAAGATTAGCAGTAAATTGAGGACCATTGTCAGAAACAAGCACATCAGGTAACCCATGAGTTACAAAAGTTTCTTAAGTTGTTTGATAACAGCCTGCAGTGGTGGAAACCATGGGGATAACCTCTAACCATCTGGAGTATGCATCAACTACAATAAGGAAAGTGTGCCCTCTGGTAGGGCCAGCAAAATCAATGTGAATCCTGGACCATGGACCCCTAGGACATTCCCATTCTTGTTTGGGGGCGGGTGGAGCAGGCCTTACTTGCTGACAGTTTGGGCAGGATGCAACCCAGTTTTCAACCATTTTGTCTATACCAGGCCACCATACATAACTCCTGGCCAATCCCTTCATTCTGACAATACCGGATGACCCTCATGTAACATTTCCAAAACCTCTTTCTGCAATTTTGCAGGAATAACCACCCTGTTACCCCACAAAATACATCCCCTCAAGACAGATAATTCAGTTTGTCTGGATTTAAAAGGTTGGGAAACTTGAGGTAGATCATGTAGTGGCCAACCCTTTTAATCCAGCCTACAATAGGAGCCAATGAAGTGTCTTTGGCAGTTTCTCTAGCAATTTCAGCAGCATGAACTGGAAGTTTGGCAACAGTTTCTAGAAAGAAGGTGTAAGTTTCAGGAGCAGGGTCCTCAGTGTGCAAAGGAAGTGGGCAGCGACTCAAAGCATCAGCGTGCCCAATGTCTTTTCCCGGTCTGTGAATGAGTTTATATGAATAAGCAGCAAGAAATTCAGTCCATCTCAGCATTCTTGGTGACAGGATGGTGGGCGTTGGTCTGTCCCCTGCCACAATGCCTAAAAGAGGTTTGTGATCTGTAACAATGGTGAACCTTCTCCCATATGCACTCATGGAACTTCTTGACTGCTGCCACGATAGCCAACGCTTCCTTGTCCAGTTGACTGTAGTTTCTCTCTGCTTTGGTCAAAGTGAGAGTAAAATGCAATAGGGGCTTCCCTTCCACTGGGAAGCATGTGGCTCAACACCCCCCACTCCAAAAGGGGATGCATCACAAGTCAATACTACAGGTAAATTCTCAGAAAACTGTATCAGGACACAATCAGAAGTGATTTGTCTCTTGATGTTGTTAAATGCAGCTTCTTCTTTTGTGCCCCAGACCCATGCAGATTTTTATCCAGTAATCTGTGTAAGGGTTCTGCAGTGGTTGCTTTCTGAGGTAGAAACATATGATAGAAATTAATAAGTCCCAGGAATGCTTGCAAGTCAGTTTTGCATCTAGGCCTGGGGGCTTCTTTGATTGCCTGAACTTTGGCTTCTGTGGGGTGGATGCCATGTTTATCAATCATATAACCCAAGAATTCTACTTTGTCAGTTCTTAGTGTGCATTTCTCTTTTTGACTTTTAACCCGCTTTTTGAACCTGGTTAGAACTTCTCTGAGTTTCTCGTGTAACTGAGTGTCATTTTCAGCAGAGATTAAAACGTCATCAAAATAAGGCACCACCCCAGGCAACCCTTGTAGCATCCTTTCCATGAGGCTTTGAAAGATGCCTGGTGCCACACTTACTCCAAATTGTAACCTCTTGCATTTGAATGCACCCGATGGGTTACAATGGTTTGGGCTTCTGCAGTTAGATCATCTACTGTTAACTGCTGGTATGCTTGGGCCAGGTCCACTTGGCTAAGACTGTGCCCCCCCAGAGAATGTAATAAATGATGAACCACTGGAACCGGATATGCTCTGTTGTAGCGCATGGTTCAATGTCCCCTTGTAATCCCCGCAGATTCTCACGGAACCGTCAGCCTTGACTGGCGTGACTATGGGTGTTTCCCACCTGGAGTGGTCTGTGGGCTCCAGCACCCCTTGGGCTATCAGTTTATCTAATTGTTCATCAATTTTTCCTTCAATGCAAAGGGTACCCTTCTGGGTTTTAATCGGATTGGTTGTACCTTGGGATCTAGGTTAAATGTGATAGGGGTCCCCAAGTACTTGCCTAATCCGTCGCTGAAGACCTCTGGAAACTCAGACTTCAAAGACTCTTCCCACTCAGTGTTGCTTACGTGATTGATGCCAGTCACTTCGATGCCCAGCGGGTGAACCATTCTAGTCCCAGCAAACTTGGGCGATCTTTATCCACGATGGTCAGGGTAGGCGCTTGATGTGACCTTTGAACTTCACGTTGAATTCTCTTGTTCCAACTACTGGAATCTTGTTCCCTTGGTAGTCTTTAAGAGTTAATGCCTGCTTCTTGAAGTGAGTCTTCTGAATGTCTGGTATCAGTCTTGAATAGTGTCCCATGACACCATGGATAAGTATGAACCTGAGTCCACTTCCATTTGGCAAGGCCTTCCTTCAATGAATACCTTGACATGCACTTTCCTGTTATTTAAAGAGGATGAATGACCAATAGTTACTGTTTGATGAGTTTCATTCCTTCCATTTGCTTCTGTGTTGCCCCATTTTCTCACTGGTGTTGTTTGGCTTGACTTCTCTGTCTTTGTTGTTTGTAGCAAACTTTCTTCTGTTTGGTGGAGTTCTGGATGATTTGCAGACTCTTGCAATGTGCCCTCTTTTTCACATCGGAGGCAAATGGTGTCCAGGAACTTGCATTCAGTGCGGGGTGGTTTCCCCACAACCTATGCAGTGGAAATCACGCCTCTTCCTTCTCAGGTCATTTCTTTCCGCTCCATTCTGAGTCTGTTGATTTCTTCTTCTTCTCCACTGTATTCTGACTCAGATTCAAGTTCATCAAAATGAGTTGTAGTGGTCTTTTCCCCATCAGAATGGCCCGTAGTCTTGTTCATCTTTCTCATGGCTGCTGCTGAGGATTTGGTGGCTTCTGCTGAAGATGCTTCCTCTATGGCTTCTTTCAGCGTGATCTTGGTTTCATCAGTAATTTGCTCTGCAAAACCTTGTCTTTAAGGCCCAAAACAAAACGATCGCGCATGGCCTCCTCTAAGCTGCTGAATTCAGCACCCCCAATGTCTCTTAAACTTGCCAAAGTCATTTATGCTCTTCCCCTGATCGCGGCGATAAAACTCGTGTTCTTAATGAGGCACGATACTTGGGGTGCGTGCCCTTAAAAGCCTCTCTAGATCAGGCCATGCCATTACCTTCACATCTGCTGCACCGCTAATGCCTTCGCCATCTTGAAAACTGCCGGACCGCAATATGAGAAAACCGCCTCTTCCGCTGCTCAGAAATGGCGCCAGATCGCTTCCTTCCAAATACATCTGAAACCGATCTGCATATGACTCCCAGTCTTCATTCTTCGGGTCGAATGGGGCTGGGGGTGTTCAGCGCAGCCATCTCGCTTTCTCTGTTCGTTGCCTTCTCTTCAGGGAAATCCCACCTTCGCCGCCAGTGTTAAGTTGCATAGAGAGGCAGGACGGAGTGCTTCAACTCAAAGTTTATTGTGACTTCAGCTCAGAACGGACCCGACTGGCTCAGCCGCAGCTATTTATAGCCGGCTGCGCGGCTGCCAGCCAATCAGAGTGCAGGGTTTTCCGCACTTTTACAACCAATGAATTCAAACACTTTACAACAATAACCAGTCATTTTAAACTCTGCATACATAACAACCTATCCTTCCATCCACCAGCCTCTGTCATCAGAACTGGTGAAGCTTCTTGGGTGAGAAGCGAAACATTTTCTTCTTCTTCTTCAAGGAAAAAAACAATACAGTTGCCCTTTGAAGAAAAAAGCATCTTTGAGACAACTATGAGTTGGATGACTGAGAATCTCCACAGACATTTAATAGTATGCACATGATGCCTCCATTACAGCTTATCATTGAGTCTTGTATTGAACCAAACCATGAATTGGTTTGAATTGGAACACATTACATTCATGTTCTGAACTTGAATTCAATCTTGGGCAACTTAACAAATATGCAAACACATTGTTCTGACCCAAACCTGGTTCCAAGAGAACAAACACAAGACAAAGGCAGCAGTATAACCTTTTTATGTTTCAGCTAAGAATCCTGTTTCTTCACAGATAAAAGGCTGCTTCCAACTAATTAGTCCGACAAGAAAGAGCCTTGCCAAGTTTTTCAAGTCTGCCAAAACAACAGATAAGAAATAGTTTACAAGAGTCTTCAAATACCAACTGTAATGTCCACGAGGCTGAATTCAAAATGTCTTTGCCTTCTGAAAGTATGTTTGTTCACAGCTGGCTTTTATCTTCTTGAAGGAGAGGCCATTACCTTGCAGCCTTACTCCTGAGTTGCCTGTGCTGTTGTAGCAGTTCTTTCCTCCGAGCAATCCTGTGTGCACGCCAAGACTTGGCACAGGCTCCTGGAACCTCCTCATCACTGCTGCCAGCTCCCACAATCTCTAAAGGCAGCAGTCTACTCCCTAATGGTCCTGGCCCCTCATCTGAGTCCTCGCTTTTCAGTCAGTCACCTGCTACCGCTAACCACAACACACATGGACACTTACACAGAGGGTCATATGATAAGTTGGAATTTGTTTGTTGCGTTCAACACTGAATGTACATCCAAGTATGTTTTAGCCCTGTATGATTTTCGAACACACAACTGTTATTGGGAGTTGCTGGGAATTCATCAAGGACAAACTACTAACACATTAAAAATAATATTTTAGTTTAAACATTATGCAGCCGCTGTTGCTGCTGCTGCTATGGCTATTGGTATTTGTGAATTCTGTATAAAGCAGAGGTGTTCCAATTAAAGCAATATGGAGTGCTGTCAAGTACTTTGGCCTACACTTATTGAATGTACATGCTTATAGCATGTAGTGGGAGATGTACATTCATTCTAAGACAGAATAAATTTTAAAAGTCCTTTAAGCTGTGCTTCCTTCCAAGTGATTTTCATGACAGATCTATGTTTCTTAGCAATAACATAGAAAGGTTTGGTTTCTATTTCTCATTTCCAGGATTATTATTTTTTCTTCCCAGTCTTGCCGCTAGCTCTTTGATTTCATGTTCTTCCATTACCACATTCTATTCTTATTTTTGGGATAGCCAAAACTGATCAGTAATAAATGCATGCATACATCTGAAAGTCAATCAAGGAGCTTCAAAGAAACAGAAGACCCAACTGCCTGTTTAATTTTATGGACAGGATTATGACCAAATTCATCATACTCAATCAGGTATACTCTTTGTGCCAGTCCCTATTTTTCATTCCAATAGCCTAATTACATATAAGATTAAGATATTTTTTTTATTTTTTTATTTTTAATTACATTTATATGCCGCCTCCTCTCAAGACTCAGGGTGGCTTACAATTTTTGGGATACAACCCAGTGTGCTCAGCAATAGCCTTCATTCCATTGTATATGCCTGCTTATTGCGGGCATTTTTACAAGGTCAGCTAATTGCCCCCAACAATCTTGGGTCCTCAATTTACCCCCGAGAGGATGGAAGGCTGAGTCAACCTTGAGCCTGGTGGGATTCAAGCCTACAGTAATATGTCACATAATTGTTACTGGAACAAAATTGGAGAAAGGTATACTACAAATGATGCCTCGAAGTTCCTAGAGGAACAGCAGGGTAAGAATCCAAGACATAAATGAAAGGTGTAAGTAAGATAATTCTACTCTTAGTCTCATTCTCTATGTAGTAAATACTTACACTGTCTGCTTATTATACTCCAAATAATTAGTTCCTTTACATTTTGAATTTCATAATAAAGAGATTTCTGAATCTAAGAAAGAAAGAGTAAATAATTTAATAAGATGATTATTGGTAAATTGAGATGGTTCTAAGGAAATCATAGCCAGGCTGTAAATCCCCAGATTACTCTCTAGATGACAGCAAAGAGACAAGCATCTAATGACCATCAGGATGTTTGCAGGCTGGGGAGGGGGTGGAGCTGGAGTCGCCGCGAGACGGAGGTGATCTTGACTCCTGAGATCACCTCTGATACTGCCGCTGGACGGTCCCCGGATCTAAACTGACTCGAGGGTTGGTGAAAGTTGGGGGCGCCTCCTGTTGATCCCAGGGATGTCGCAAAGTCCCTGGTTGATCCAGGACAGCCCCTTTAGCTGGCTGAGGCAGCCATCGGGCTGAAGAAGCTGTGACAGCTCCAGAGGAATGAGATTGGAAGAAGTTTGTCGGTCGGTGAGATCATCTTGTTTTTAACCCTTTGGGAACATCCTAGCAACTCTAATGGTGTGAAATTGAGAGTGATATGGAATAGGCGGAAGAGATTGTGTTTGAAAGTAAAGGTTTTGTTTCTTCTTTCTTTTTATGGCTTTAAAGACTTTCCTTTTACTTTTTCCTCTTGGGACTCTCTGAATACCTTTTACATTTTGTTGAATCTTGTCTCTTTTTTCCTTTTTGGCATTAGGGGCTCTAACGTAATTTGGTTATTTTGATTTGATTACTTTTTATTTTTGCATATAAGAAATGGCCACCGAGATTTTTACTGTCCTTCTTGTTTTGAATAAGACAGGAAGTGATACATTTTGGAAGTCACTTGGCAAGGAAGTGAAAGTTGGTTGTAAGATACAATATTGCTACTAGAGACCTGTTATCTTATATAAACATACACACTTGCAAGGACTGTATCCAAGGCTCCGTTGATTAGAAAGTGCTGGATAGGTGCTTTTGAATATCTCTGAGCCTTCAGTTTGGAACTGAAGAATAAAATGACCTTGGAGAGCTTTTTAAAATAAAAGAATTGGATCTCTTCGAGAGGCAAAACAGAGGAGCTGCTATCTTCCTGCCTTCACTAGTTAAGCTCTGGACTCTGCATAGTGGCAATGGAATAAAGAGTGATATTGCTTCCTGCCAAGACTTTTATTGTTTGGAATTTAATTTTTATAATTTGAGCCCCTAAAATATTTTTTTGTTATTCCTAAAGGAATTTTACTATTTTACTATTTTTTATCCTTTTTCTTATTGATACCTTCCTATTTTTAACTCTTAGCCTTTTTTCTTTTGAGAGTTGGTTTTTTTTTTTATTCACGATTGGAAACAAGATAGTTAACTATTGGACTTTTTTTTATTATCCTATTTCCTTTTAAATTCAAGTTTTTAAATTTTGCCTTTTTCTAAATTATTGTTGTATTATTGATATGTAATTGAACCCTTTTTTCCTTTACTATTCTTTTCCTTTTTTCTTGTTAAAAGGATTGTTCTTCTCCCTTTTTATAACACTAATTTTTATTTTTATTTTTTGCTTATTGGCCTTCTTTTTTCCTTCCTTCTTTTTGAATTGGTTCTGACAACCTCTGCAACAATGAGTAGAAGACCTTCAATTCCACAAGTAACGGCTCCCACAACAGAAGAGGCAATACAGAAGATATTACAAGCAGTAGGTGAGATTGGAAAAAGAACAGAGATAATTGAACAGAAGCTAGACAAGACAGATAAAAGCTAGACAAGACAGATGAAAAGCTAGACAAGACAGATAAAAGTTAGACAAGACAGATGAAAATATAAAGGTTTTACAGCAAATAATGGAGAAATATGGTGAGAGGATGAAGAAAATTGAAGAGCAGCAAGAACAAAGAGACAAGGAAATGAAGAGTTTTAATACCAGATTAAGGGAAGTTGAGAGCGACCATAATGAATCTCTGAAGTGAAGTTGATAGATCGGAATTCTATTTGAGATTCCAAAATGTTGAGGAAGAGAAGGGTGAAAATCTACTGGAGAAAATGACACAGATTTTGGCAGAACTGTTAGAAATAACGGAAGAGAAGATGAGGGATGGAATAGATGAAGCATTTCGTGTCTTTACAAGATATGCAACGAGGAATAAGCTCCCAAGAGAAATTCATATTAGATTTACTAAGAAGAGTATTAAATCACAAATTTTGCAAACAGTCAGAGACAAGACGCTGAAGCACAACAATAAAGATGTCACGGTATTGAAACAGATACCAAGAAGAATAAGAGAGAGGAGAGGAGAATATGCATTTTTATCCAGAGAATTATTGAAGAGAGGGATAAATTATAGATGGCTAATACCAGAAGGCCTCTTGTTTGTCTGGGGAACAAAGACATAGAATCGACACAGTGGAGAAGGCAGAGTTATTCTATGAGAGCTATTTTAGAGGAAAAGAGGGAAACGGAGGACATGAAGAACTGATTGTGGAACTTCCAAAGGAAGGTGCAATGATAAGTGAAGAAGAAGAACAACTTGGAGCAGTAGGCGGTCTACCTAGAGAACAAAAAAGAAGTTAGAACGACTAGAGCAAAACAACCTATATATAAGACCTAAATGGAAGGAAAAAATTGATCTCAATGAATATAAATGGACTCAATTCAATTGTTAAAAGAAGGAAAATATTTCATAAATTAGAGAAATTAAAATTTGATATAATTTGTCTGCAAGAGGTCCATATTAAAAAGCAAAATGAATATGTATTAAGGCAAAGAAAGTTAGGAAAGCTATTTACATCATTGGCTAATGTAAAAAAGAGGAGTGGCTTTATATATTAAAGATACAATTACTGCAGAATTGATTTATACAGATGAAGATGGGAGGATTTTAATAGTGGAGATAATAGATAACAACACTAAAATGCTTCTGATAGCAATATATGCACCAAGTGAGAATCAAGAAGAATTTATAAGAAATTATATCAAAAGTGATTGAATTAGACTATGCAAATATCTTTCTGATGGGAGATTTTAATGGGATAATTAATGACCAGCTTGATTATAAATCTGAAAGAACCAAAAAGAAAATTAGAAAAAGCTACCCAAGTCCTTCTTTCAAATGATAGAAGAAATGAATATTAAAGACATATGGAGAGAGAGAAATATTGGAAACAAAGAATTTACTTTTTATTCAAATAGACATGAATCATGGTCAAGAATAGATATGGTATGGGCATCTGCAGATATGCTCCCCGATATACAGAAAATTCAAATTGAAAGTGGGATCGGATCACAATCCATTGACAGTTGCCTGGAAAGGACAGAGGAGAAGATCGAGATGGACATTAAATAATATGATCTTGAAAGAAGAAGAATTTAAAAGAAAATTGAGGCAGAACTTACTTTTTTTCAAGGAAAATAGAAAAGAAGATACATCTCTACAAACTCGTTGGGATGCGATGAAGGCTTATACAAGAGGTTTGATAATTGACTATATAAGGAAAAGAAATATTAAACGGAAGAAGACACTCAAAATCTTGGAAGATGATTTTAGAAATTGGAAGAAGAATTACAACAATCACCAAGGAAAGATATTAAAAGGAAAATGGATGTGATTAAACATAAAATGGCTCTAATGGACAAGGAAGAAATCGCTCAAAAGATTAAAGGGCTAAACAAAATTACTTTGAAAACGGTAATAAGCCAGGAAGGTGGTTAGCGTATAAAATTAGAAAGGAAAGAGAAATAAAGAAAATTGGCCAATTAATAGATGGAAAAGGGAATATACAGCATGGGAATGATGAAAAGAAAAAAATTATCCGAGACTACTATGAAAAACTGTACTCCCAAGAAGATATCCTAGAAGAAAAAATTGAAAAGTATTTACAAAAGACAAGACTACCACAGATACCTGAAGATATTGAGACAATGTTAGAAGGAACATAACCATGATGGAATTAACAGAAGCCTTGAAGAAACAAAATACAGGAAAAGCACCAGGCCCAGATGGTCTACCGGCGGAATTTTACAGGACCTTCCAGGAAGTGTTAAGCACTCCCCTTCTAGAAGTGATGAATGAAGTCTTATTAAAAAGAGAATACCTGAGACATGGTTGGAAGCTTATATTACCCTAATACCTAAAGAAGAAATGGACCTACAAGAAGTTAAAATTATAGACCTATCTCATTGTTGAATTCAGATTATAAAATCTTTGCTTCAATTTTGGCAGAAAGAATGAAAAGATACTTAAATGAATTTATCCACACAGATCAAAATGGATTTTTGCCAAAACGACAAATTAAGCAAAATGTGAGAATAATTTTAGATACTCTGAGTATTATGAAACACATTCTGAAAACAGATGGCACTGATGTTTTTAGATGCTCAAAAGCATTTGACAATGTGAACTGGCGATTTATGATATTGCAAATGATGCAAATGGGCTTTGGAAAAACTTTATACAAACTATTGAGGCAATATATAATAATCAAACAGCAAAGATATTGGTAAATGGAGAGCTAACAGAATCTATAGGGATAAAAGGAACCAGACAAGGTTGTCCTCTGTCACCCCTGCTGTTTGTTTTAACACTAGAAGTACTGAATAGAGCTATCAGAGAAGATGAAGAAATAAAAGGAATGAAAATTAAAAAGAAGAATATAAACTGCTTGCAGATGATTTGGTATTCATACTAGAGGATCCACTTAAATCAGCACCTAAGTTGATAGAACAAATAGAAGAATATGGAATGGTGGCAGGTTTAAAAATTAATAAAGATAAAACAAAGATCCTAACAAAGAATATGTTAGCAAAACGCAAGAAAGATTTAGAAGATTTATTAGAGATCCAGATTGCAAATAAAGTTAAATATTTGGGAATAAATATAACATCAAGATGCAGTACATTGAAAGAAGATAATTATATAAAACTCAAACAGCAGATAGCGACAGATCTTAAAAGATGGGAAAATATGCAATTATCTCTTATTGGCAGAATATCGACAGTTAAGATGAATGTTTTACCCAGAATCTTATACTTATTTCAGACAATTCCATTAGACTTGGGAAAGAATACTTTGAAGATTTAAATAAAATCACATCAAAATTCATATGGCAGGGCAAAAAGCCAAGAATCAAATTTAAGCTATTACAAGATGCAAGGTCAAGAGGGGGATCGCACTACCAAATTGGGAATTGTATTATCAAGCTGCAAGCCTGATGTGGGTGAAAGAATGGATAACATTGAGAAACAATAGATTGTTAACTTTAGAGGGTCATGATCTATTACTAGGATGGCATGCTTTCTTATGGTATAAGGAACTAAAAACAAGGATATTTTAGAAGACACTATGTTCGAGAAGCTTTGTTTTTAAATTGGGAAAACCAGAAAACAACATTATATACAAATTCCATTATGGGTATCTACTATTGAAGCTTTTTCATATGCAATAATATACAAGAAGGAACAAACAGTTAGATATGAAGAGATTTTAAATGAAAAGGGTGAACTCAAATCGATGCAAACACTACAAGAACAAGGTATAAAAATGAATTGGTTTTCATATTTGCAAGTACAATCTAGATATGATGAGGATGTTAAGAATGAAGGGATTTATAAAAAGCAAACTGAATTAGATAAAATTTTGATGGGCACGAACGAAAAAATGATTAAAAACTTTACGGTTATTTATTAGAAGTTAGAATGGAAGAGGAGCAGGTTAAGGAAACAATGATTGCTTGGGGGAAAATTTTGGTTATGGGA
>CM019150.1:198430861-198464382 GCA_009733165.1 Naja naja | reverse complement strand
TGCAACAGTTGTAAGCATGAAAAATGGTCATAAGTCACTTTTTCAGTGCCATTGTAACTTTGAATAGTCACTCCACACAAGCAAAGTACCAGCAAAGGAGGGGAAAAACTCAGAGACGTTCCTGAGACAGGAACTCTAGTCCTGCCAAGAATGTAATAAGGGTTAACGGGAGGCAGTTTCTGTAAGCAACACCAGAATGTTTCCTTCCTGCCTTTCTTACAGGATTAGGCCAGTAATTTCTTCTAACAACCGATTCTCTGAACTGCTTAGAATGTTAACAACCCGGTTCTAGCGAATAGGTGCGAACTGGTAGAATCCCACCCCTAGAATACACAGAGCTAAAATGTTTTTCTGCAACATCTGCAATTTTTCCCATATAGCAAATGCTAAAAGCAATTTGTTCCAGTAAAGCAGAGACCATGAGCTATCTCAAGAAAAATTATTTTGTAGGTTGCTTATTTATTTTCTTTTATTTTAGTTATTATTTTATTTTATTTTATTTTATTTCATTTTAATTTATTTTATTAGAGTTTGTATTTTACTTTAATATTCCAAATAAGATAAACAAAATAATGTTTATTCAGAAACAGCTTTGGTGGCTCAGGCTGTTAATGCCTGCTCTTAAGATCCAGCTGTCTACAATTACTGTAGGCTCGAATCCCACCAAGCTCAAGGTTGACTCAGCCTTCCATCCTCTGGGGTAGGTAAATTGAGGACCCAAGATTGTTGGGGCATTAGTGACCTTGTAAAATGTAGTAATAAGCAGGCATATACAATGGAATGAAGGCTATTGCTGAGCATTGGGTTGAAAATAAGGAGTCTGACATATAAATGTAATTAAAAATAAAATAAAATAAAATAAATTCTACTGACGTCAATGAGATCTAAACATTCAAAACTGACATATGGCTTCACAAAGAGCAACAAAACTTTTTTATATACATTTTTTATTTTTATATACAATAAATCCATTCCATTTCAATTGTGCATCGATTAAGGTACATATTTCAATTGCTTAACAATTATTAATAATATTCTTCTTAACAACTTAATAATACAACAATAATCACATTCCCATCTATATAGTATAGATGAAATCCAATATATCTATTACACTAGTTTCTCTTATTGCTCTATAAATACATCTAATCCCTTTTAATTTGTTCTATTTTCTATCCATTGATAAAACAAATCCCATACCATATAATATTCAGATTTTTCTTTTTCTTTAATTACTAATGTCAATCTATTCATTTCTACATTCAAATATTTTATTACTTTTCCCTCTATCAGTATCTTATCACTCTTCCAATTTTGGGCAAATACAATTCTAGCTGCTGTTAAACATGTATAATTAAGCAAGTCTTTTCTTTACTATAGCCTTCTGGTACTGTTCCTAGTAGAAATATTTCAGGCTTCAAATCTATATGTTGTTTAATCATTTGTTCCAACCATGTGTGCATTTTAGTCCAATAACTTTTAGCTTCTGTACAAGTCCACCACATATGGTAATATGTTCCTGGTATTTGATGACATTTCCAAAAAGAGCAACAAATCTTGTGATTGTGCAAAGCAGGCCAGAATTGAATGAACCCTCATGAAGGACCTTTTAATAAATTCTGATCAGTGGTGGGATGCTTCAGGTTCTCACCAGTTCTTGCAAACCAGTAGCTCCAGTGAGCAGTTGACCCGCCCACCTGACCCCGTTCCTGTCCTATATTTTTGTTTTTAGCTCAGCTGTTTTGCGTGTCAGAGTGGATTGCCACACCTCAGCTGTTTTACTCACCAGTGCTGACATAGAAGGTAAGTTTTTAAGCTTAAAATGGGCAGTTTTTGAACGCAAGCAGCTCTCATAGAACCGTAGATCCCAATATATTTAATTTAGCCATTGTCACGACAATAGATAATAACAACCTAACATCAGGAACATGGGAATTCCCTTTGAAATTGTTCATAATATGTCTGCCTTCATATTGGTCCATGGCATTTGAGAAATCTTAAATCAGTTTTAAGCCGAGCTTGACAAGAGTGCTTAAAAAACATTTAAATGCCCAAAAGAGAAGTTAGTGGTAATTTTAAAAAATCCAAACTCAACTGTCCCACAGTCACCATTGACTGGTTCCTAATGTTCTAATGCATGGATATCCAACTTTTGGCTTGCCTAGGCTGCAGTGAATGAAGAGGAATTGTCTTGGCCTGCAAATAAAATGCATAACATAGTTAATGTGCTATATATTTATTTATTTATTTATTTTATTTTATTTGACTTGTATGCTGCTCCCTCTCCAAAAGGACTCAGGGCGGTTCACAGCTAAAACATAACAATAAATAATTACCTAAAACCAGATTAAATGAAGACAAGTCAAATATAAAAGTTTAAAAACCCCAAAGTTAAAACAACCATCAAGCCCCCCCAGGAGGTCAGCACAGCCCGGACTGCACAAATAACCAGGTCTTTAAATCGTGGCAGAAGGTGCGGAGATCGGGGGCCAACTGGAGCTCGGCGAAGCTGATTCCACAAAGTGGGAGCCGCCACAGAATAGGCTCTCCCCCGGGTCACCGCCAAACGACATTGAGTCGCCGATGGCACCCTGAGGAGCCCCGTCTGTCTCGCACAGGGCAGTTGGTATTTGATGCTGTCAGGAGTCGTTCTCGTAAATACCCTGGACCCATGGCTTGTAGGACTTTGAATGTTAACACAAGAACCTTGAATCTCACCCGAAGACAACCGTAGCCAATTCAGGTCGTGCAGGAGGGGTGTAATATGGGAGTACCGGGATAACAGTAACAAAATTCTTTTTTAAAAAAAACAATCTTGTGAGGCCACATTATTAGCTGTCCATGATTATACATGTGTTGGACATGCATATTAAAATATCTCTCTGCAAGCTTTTAAGTTATCTAATGATTCAATGAAAGTATATTTCAAATGTAGAAAAACAGCAACTTAGTAAAATTCAGTCTAATTATAAGTTGTTTAAAAGCAACTTTTGCAAATGCAAAAATGAATAAATTGGGAAACTGTTCATTGATTTGGAGGGAAGGGCAGGCAGATTCCGTTTTTTGAGAAAAGGTTTAAAAGAACTTCCCCACTTTTTCCCCAAAATGGTGCTTTTAATTGAAACGTTGCTTTTCATTAACACAAGAAGACCTCTTGGTTGTAAACATACTGTTTATAAAGAGAACTCATTTAACAATTCAGTCAATGGTTCAATATTCTGAATTTGTATTTTTGCTTAACTAAATGCCAGAATAGTTTTGTATCTGTTAACTGGATGACAAATACCAACACCTGCCAGGTGGAATACATGGTGAATAAATACCAGGTGGGCTGCTATGGGTTCACCCAGGTTTGGGAGAACCCGTAGCTAATGTTATGGCCAGTTTGGAGAACCGCCAAATCTGGCTGGCCCCTCCTACCCTGCCCCGGAGTTTCTACACGGCCTGTTTTGGATGCAAGGTAAGTGCAGGGCCCATCGGAGGCTTGGGGAGGGTGAAAAACAGGGCTCGGGAGGCTCCAGAAGGCTGGAAACAAACCCATTTCCAGCCTCCGGTGTCTCCACAGCCCAGGGAAGCCATTTTCACCCTCCCAGAAGCTCAAGGAAAGACACACACACACACACCATGGTGCAGGAGGCCAACTAGGCCACCCAGAAACCAGGCAGAGACCCTGTTGCTGAAATTTTTGAAGCCCATCCCTAGTTCCAGCAATGTAAATTTATTATCCTCAGTTTCCAAGTTGATCATTGACTTTCAATATCATTATTTATTGTTTATGGAAATGTGGTGTGTGTGTGAAATGGAAAGAATCTCTTACATTTATAAATCAAGGACATAGACTTTGGTTTTATTTGATTTGATCTCTGTTTTAAAAAATAAACCTTCACTAGCAAAAATATAGATCTGTATTTAATTGTGCAATTTTTTAAAGAAAATTGATTATCTTAATGTAAGCATTAAAACTCCCACTGTGGACACTGCATTAGAAGTGACATCACCTGTTCACATTAGTGAAGAACTAAACCCTCTTCCATAATTACAGGTATAATATCTCCATTATTTAATGAGTTACTGTAACTTAGCCACTACCTTCAGTTATTTAGAGTTCTGTATATTAAAGTCATTGTATTTTTCTGTTTGGAAAAGCATTTGGAAGATCAGCAAAGTAATAGTTTGTGTGCTTCACACAAACGATCACCAATCTGATTTTAAAATGTAGCTATTTTCAATTACAGTCTAGCTTTATATTATTGGGAAGGAAGCATTAAGATAAATTAAACTTGTCATTTTTGCTCAGCCAATGCTTCAAATTTAATGGCTGTTGTTCAGTGAATCATAGTTGGTGTTGTAAAATGAAATTGTTTCAGTCTCCACTTGGCCATTCTGCCGTATACCTCTCAAAAAGTTTGATATTGAATAAAATTGGCTTAAATCAGCTTTCTTTAACTTGATGCTCTTCAGATGAGCATTCTAGAAGTTTTTGTTCCATCTATTCTGAAAACTAACCAAATTTTGCCTGTATTAAAGCAATGCTGAAAGTTCAGCCAACATAAATCTTGTGATTATGTCCAAGTCACTGCATCTATTTTATTACTGACTTATACACCTTGAGAAATACCATAAGTACTTTTGAAAACAATCAAGAAGAGGTTTTGTGCCATGGCAAAAACAAAATCAAGATGATTAATCTGCTATTGACAATCCTCTAAGCAGCATTAATCACAAAAGTGAGATCAACCATAATCTGGTTAGATTGTTCTTCCCTTGAATACATATTGAAAATATATTGTCATTTACCTCAACAAACTTCAAAACTGTGTCTTACAGAGAAATTGCAATGAAGGATTTTAGAATCAAAACTGAAAAGACTAAAAAAACCTGTATAAAAATATAACAAACTCTTCTATTTTTTTAATATTTTCTGTTTTGATTTTACTATTTGTAATAATATTCAATTTAAACAATATCTATTGAGTGAAGATCCTCAACACAGAACAGTTTAGTTCTGTAACAGACTTTAGCCACTAATGTCTTTAACAAGTCTCTCCTGAATCAGTTTGCAACGGTTCGGTTTAAGCTGTCAATCTAAACATAGTTAAAGGTAAAGGTAAAGGTTCCCCTCGCACATATGTGCTAGCCGTTTCTGGCTCTAGGGGGCGATGCTCATCTCCATTACAAAGCTGAAGAGCTAGCGCTGTCCGAAGATGTCTCCATGGTCATGTGGCTGGCATGACTAAACACCGAAGGCACACGGAGCGCTGTTACCTTCCAACCAAAGTGGTCCCTATTTTTCTACTTGCATTTTTACATGCTTTCAAACTGCTAGGTTGGCAGAAGCTGGGACAAGTAATGGGTGCTCACTCTATTATGTGGTGATAGGGATTCAAACTGCCAAACTGTTGACCTTTCTGATGGACAAGCTCAGCGTCTTAGCCAGTGAGCCACTGCATCCCTTACAAACATAGTTACAAGTGAGTAAATGCTACTGAATATAATAGAGGTTTGCAGTTAACTTTCAGGTGATTGTGTCTTGTCTTCTTTTTACTCTTCTTTAGCCAATGACAGTCCCTGGCTAACAACAAGATGAATGGAATATTCCTAGATTCATGTGCATTTTTGAAGGGACTTAAATAATGCCTTTTGTTAATTCAAGTTATTAAATTTATACTCAGCAATTACTGCTAGTAACCATTTTTGCTAGTACTGATTCTCATCCTTAGCCCTGCCAATACACTTCTATATCATTGAAAAAGATGTACTGTCTGGAGAATTTTTAATATTTATTCAATATAACATTATATGAGTATGAACTAGTAAAATTGGAAATGGAAAACTAGTAAAAAGGGAGACTCATCCATACAACAAAATCCGGCCTATTTATATGTACTTATCAAAAGCTATTATTTTTGCAAGAGGGAGGAAGTAATAATCTTGCTCCCCATATCATACATGGCTAGTTAATCTCTGTATTATTTATAAGCATCTCACCATATATATTCAGACAACCTATCACAAACCTGTGCTGCCCAATAAAGAAGTAATGTTAATCTACTTAGATGTATTCTGTGATACCATAAAAACCTGATACATTAGAAAAATGACATTTATTGGAAATTATCTATTCTCATATACAGCTTTCTCAGCACTTAGAACCATTTATTTGAGGTAGATCAACATGGTTGAAAAACTAGATGAAAAACTAGATTAATACCTGGTACTGAATCATGGTTGCCTGATAGCTCAGCATTATATAAGTCTGATTTTGTAAAAGTACCCAGACTTATATAATGGCAATTGCAAGAGCCTCTTAGTCCGTCATAATTGTAGAGGGTAATAAGAATGGCCTTGAGGGACAAGAGGAACAACCACTGCCATTACAACAGTCAGATAAAAGAGCCTGAATCAAGGGTAGAAATATAACCTGAGAAGCAGCTCTGACAAGGCCTTCCCTGATTATCACAAAGATAAAGGAAAGGAGGAAGGAAGCATATTCAGACTTTCATTATTTGGTTACTATATCTTTATAACAAAAGTAGCATTGACCTACATGACTTTGGCTTCTAAGTCTGATATGCCTTAAAGGGCTAACAGTATTGCCATTCAGTAAAGATCTGGCCTTCCCTTAATATGGTCACTAATAATTATTTTTCCCCCTAGACTATCCCTATTACCTACTGAGGTATATGGGAAAAAATTGACAGTGAAGACACTTGCGGCTGAAGCATGGTTTTGTTCAGCTCTTGAATGCTTTCGGTGGTTTAACTTTGTATAGTTTCGTTTTACTTGAAAATAAAATAAAATAAAATTGAGTAATGGGATGTCTGTGGATAGTCATGGCCCATTAACTTAGGTTTTTCTCTTTATGTGTAGCATGAAGTTTGAATAATTGTCTTAGTGGGGGCTGAATGTTTAGTGTGTGCTTAATTGTGAAGAAGCCATCAGTCATTTATCCTGAAAATTATTTTTCAGCAAAGTGGTTTTATTATTGCAATGAGGGAGTTTATAACTTTGTAAAACTATATTTCATATACATTATATACTTTATTTAACAACAGAAACTCACCTCATGGTTTCTATTTGTTTACTGCCAATGAGGCCACCCAGATATGTGAAAAATTCATTATATTTTCTATCTTTCATGGAATAAGTTCCTAAATTGTTAGTGTTAAGTTCGCATAGAGAGGCAGGACGCGGAGTGCTTCAACTCAAAGTTTATTGTGACTTCAGCTCAGAACGGACCCGAACGGCTCAGCCATGGCAGCTATTTATAGCCAGCTGCCACGGCTGCCAGCCAATCAGAGTGCAGGGTTTTCCCACACTTTTCCAACCAATGAATTCAAACACTTTACAACAATAACCAGTCATTTTAAACTCTGCATACGTAACACCCCTCCCCACTAGGTTTGTCCATACTCAAACCCCATCTATCTAATATACTCTTGTAGATAGGTGGGGCTCTTACGGAATGCTTGAGAGCTGCGTGGTTCAGGTGTTTTGGGAATCTCACTTTGTGAGGAAGGAAATGTATCTGCCAACATTCCCTTATTAGGACTCCTTGTATTAGTAGAACCTGTTTGGTTACTAAAACCTGGTCTCTCCTCCCAATCCATCTCCAACCCAATGTCACCCCCTAAATCTGGTAGTGATGCGCAATTCTCTATTTGTAAAAATGGTTGTTGGTCCCCTGACAGGTTTTGGGATGGTTCCTGTCATGTTAGCTCATTACACATGGGGTTGAATCTCATTTGCTGATTACCTTCATTATCTCCCCCTTCCCCCCTAGAAGAAGCTGAGGGCATGGGATCCAGAGAGGAGCAAGGGTGATGCTCCAGAGGCAGCCTGGACTGTAACTGGTCTATGTGCCTACTCCACAAGACACCATCCTCAGTTTGAACCCTGTAAGACCTGGGGCCTGTAACCTGGGTTATCTCAGCAGGAATCCATAATGGTTCACCCACAAGGTTTTTAGCATAAACAGAATCACCCTAAGTGCGAAGAAGTGAGGAGTTAAGTTAGTGGATGGACTAGGAGTGATGTGTTGGATACTGAGTAGTTTTTCAACTTGCTCAGTGATGTCCCCTGGACCCAACTGTTGGAGTTTCTCCTTGGTAAAACATACCATGCGTTCAGCCCAGCCGTTAGTCGAAGGATGCCCAGGGGCAGTAAGGGCATGTCTGATACCCTGCTGCTAAATATGATTCAAAAAGGTTAGCAGTAAATTGAGGACCATTGTCAGAAACAAGCACATTAGGTAACCCATGAGTTACAAAAAGTTTCTTAAGTTGTTTGATAACAGCGTCTGCTGTGGTGGAAGCCATGGGGATAACCTCTAACCATCTGGAGTATGCATCAACTACAATAAGGAAAGTGTGCCTCTGGTAGGGCCAGCAAAATCAATGTGAATCCTGGACCATGGACCCCTAGGACATTCCCATTCTTGTTTGGGGTGAGAGGTGGAGCAGGCCTTACTTGCTGACAGTTTGGGCAGGATGCAACCCAGTTTTCAACCATTTTGTCTATACCAGGCCACCATACATAACTCCTGGCCAATCCCTTCATTCTGACAAAACCCAGATGACCCTCATATAACATTTCAAAACCTCCTTTGCAGTTTTGCAGGAATAACCACCCTGTTACCCCACAAAATACATCCCCTCAAGACAGATAATTCAGTTTGCCTGGATTTAAAAGGTTGGGAAACTTGAGGTAGATCTTGTAGTGGCCAACCCTTTTTAATCCAGCCTACAATAGGAGCCAATAAAGTGTCTTTGGCAGTTTCTCTAGCAATTTCAGCAGCATGAACTGGAAGTTTGGCAACAGTTTCTAGAAAGAAGGTGTAAGTTTCAGGAGCAGGGTCCTCAGTGTGCAAAGTGGGCAGCAACTCAAAGCATCAGCTGCCCAATGTCTTTTCCTGGTCTGTGGATGAGTTTATATGAATAAGCAGCAAGAAATTCAGTCCATCTCAGCATTCTTGGTGACAGGATGGTGGGTGCTGGTCTGTCCCCTGCCACAATGCCTAAAAGAGGTTTGTGGTCTGTAACAATGGTGAATCTTCTCCCATACATACTCATGGAACTTCTTGACTGCTGCTACGATAGCCAACGCTTCCTGGTCCAGTTGACTGTAGTTTCTCTTGCTTTGGTCAAAGTGCGAGAATAAAATGCAATAGGGGCTTCCCTTCCACTGGGAAGCATGTGGCTCAACATCACCCCCACTCCAAAAGGGGATGCATCACAAGTCAATACTACAGGTAAATTCTCAGAAAACTGTATCAGGACACAATCAGAAGTGATTTGTCTCTTGATGTTGTTAAATGCAGCTTCTTTTTGTGCCCCAGACCCATGCAGATTTTTTATCCAGTAATCTGTGTAAGGGTTCTGCAGTGGTTGCTTTCTGAGGTAGAAACATATGATAGAAATTAATAAGTCCCAGGAATGCTTGCAAGTCAGTTTTGCATCTTGGCCTGGGGCTTCTTTGATTGCCTGAACTTTGGCTTCTGTGGGGTGGATGCCATGTTTATCAATCATATAACCCAAGAATTCTACTTTGTCAGTTCCTAGTGTGCATTTCTTTTTGACTTTAACCTCGCTTTTTGAATCTGGTTAGAACTTCTCTGAGTTTCTCGTAACTGAGTGTCATTTTCAGCAGAGATTAAAATGTCATCAAAATAAGGCACCACCCCTGGTAACCCTTGTAGCATCCTTTCCATAAGGCTTTGGAAAATGCCTGGTGCCACACTTTACTCCAAATTGTAACCTTTGCATTTGAAAGCACCCGATGGGTTACAATGGTTTGGGCTTCTGCAGTTAAATCGCCTACTGTTAACTGCTGGTATGCTTGGCCAGGTCCAGCTTGGCGTAAGACTGTGCCCCCCCCAGAGAGTGTAATAAATGATGAACCACTGAACCGGATATGCTTTGCTGTAGCGCATGGTTCAATGTCCCTTGTAATCCCCGAGATTCTCACGGAACCGCCTGCCTTGACTGGCGTGGACTATGGGTGTCTCCCACCTGAGTGGTCTGTGGGCTCTAATACCCTTTGGGCTATCAGTTTATCTAATTGTTCATCAATTTTTCCTTCAATGCAAGGGTACCCTTCTAGGTTTTAATCGGATTGGTTGTATCTTGGGATCTAGGTTAAATGTGATAGGGGTCCCCAAGTACTTGCCTAATCCCGCTGAAGACCTCTGGAAACTCAGACTTCAAAGACTCTTCCCACTCAGTGTTGCACGCATTGATGCCAGTCACTTCGATGCCCAGCGGTTGAACCATTCTAGTCCCAGCAAACTTGGGCATCTTTATCCAACGATGGTCAGGGTAGGCGCT
This sequence comes from Naja naja, assembly GCA_009733165.1. Taxonomy (NCBI): domain Eukaryota; kingdom Metazoa; phylum Chordata; class Lepidosauria; order Squamata; family Elapidae; genus Naja; species Naja naja. The sequence goes on along the minus strand of CM019150.1, from coordinate 198,454,057 downwards.
TGATGTGACCTTTGAACTTCACGTTGAATTCTCTTGTTCCAACTACTGGAATCTTGTTCCCTTGGTAGTCTTTAAGAGTTAATGCCTGCTTCTTGAAGTGAGTCTTCTGAATGTCTGGTATCAGTCTCTGAATAGTGTCCCATGACACCATGGATAAGTATGAACCTGAGTCCACTTCCATTTGGCAAGGCCTTCCTTCAATGAATACCTTGACATGCACTTTCCTGTTATTTAAAGAGGATGAATGACCAATAGTTACTGTTTGATGAGTTTCATTCCTTCCATTTGCTTCTGTGTTGCCCATTTTCTCGCTGGTGTTGTTTGGCTTGACTTCTCTGTCTTTGTTGTTTGTAGCAAACTTTCTTCTGTTTGGTGGAGTTCTGATGATTTGCAGACTCTGCAATGTGCCCTCTTTTTTCACATTGAGGCAAATGGTGTCCAGGAACTTGCATTCAGTGCGGGGGTGGTTTCCCACAACCTATGCAGTGGAAATCACGCCTCTTCCTTCTCAGGTCATTTCTTTTCCGCTCCATTCTGAGTCTGTTGATTTCTTCTTCTTCCACTGTATTCTGACTCAGATTCAAGTTCATCAAAATGAGTTGTAGTGGTCTTTTCCCCATCAGAATGGCCCGTAGTCTTGTTCATCTTTCTCATGGCTGCTGCTGAGGATTTGGTGGCTTCTGCTGAAGATGCTTCCTCTATGGCTTCTTTCAGCGTGATCTTGGGTTTCATCAGTAATTTGCTCTGCAAAACCTTGTCTTTAAGGCCCAAAACAAAACGATCGCGCATGGCCTCCTCTAAGCTGCTGAATTCAAATCACCCCAATGTCTCTTAAACTTGCCATGAAGTCATTTATGCTTTCGTCTTCCCCTGATCGGGCAATAAAACTGTGTCTCTTAATGAGGCATACTTGGGGTATAGTGTGCCCTTAAAAGCCTCTCTAGATCAGGCCATGCCATTACCTTCACATCTGCTGCACCCGCTAATGCCTTCACCATCTTGAAAACTGCCGGACCGCAATACATGAGAAAAACCGCCCTCTTCCGCTGCTCAGAAATGGCGGCCAGATCGCTTCCTTCCAAATACATCTGAAACCGATCTGCATATGACTCCCAGTCTTCATTCTTCGGGTCGAATGGGGCTGGGGGGGGGTGTTCAGTGCAGCCATCTCGCTCTTCTCTGTTCTGCGTTGCCTTCTCTTCAGGGAGATCCCACCTTAAATGCCAGTGTTATGTTTGCATAGAGAGGCAGGACGCGGAGTGCTTCAACTCAAAGTTTATTGTGACTTCAGCTCAGAACGGACCTGACTGGCTCAGCCGCAGCAGCTATTTATAGCCGGCTGCCGCGGCTGCCAGCCAATCAGAGTGCAGGGTTTTCCCGCACTTTTACAACCAATGAATTCAAACACTTTACAACAATAACCAGTCATTTTAAACTCTGCATACATAACAAGTACCTACCTATCCTTCCATCCACCAGCCTCTGTCATCAGAACTGGTGAAGCTTCTTGAGTGAGAAGCGAAAAATTTTCTTCTTCTTCTTCAAGGAAAAAAACAATACAGTTGCCCTTTGAAGAAAAAAGCATCTTTGAGACAACTATGAGTTGGATGACTGAGAATCTCCACAGACATTTAATAGTATGCACATGATGCCTCCTCCATTACAGCTTATCATTGAGTCTTGTATTGAACCAAACCATGAATTGGTTTGAATTGGAACATTCATGTTCTGAAATTGAATTCAATCTTGGGCAACTTAACAAATATGCAAACACATTGTTCTGACCCAAACCTGGTTCCAAGAGAACAAACACAAGACAAAGGCAGCAGTATAACCTTTTTATGTTTCAGCTAAGAATCCTGTTTCTTCACAGATAAAAGGCTGCTTCCAACTAATTAGCTCCGACAAGAAAGAGCCTTGCCAAGTTTTTTCAAGTCTGCCAAAAAGCAACAGATAAGAAATAGTTTACAAGAGTCTTCAAATACCAACTGTAATGTCCACGAGGCTGAATTCAAAATGTCTTTGCCTTCCGTAAAGTATGTTTGTTCACAGCTGGCTTTTATCTTCTTGAAGGAGAGGCCATTACCTTGCAGCCTTACTCCTGAGTTGCCTGTGCTGTTGTAGCAGCTCTTTCCTCCCAGCAATCCTGTGCACGCAAGACTTGGCACAGGCTCCTCGGGAACCTCCTCATCACTGCTGCCAGCTCCCACAATCTCTAAAGGCAGCAGTCTACTCCCTAATGGTCCTGGCCCCTCATCTGAGTCCTCGCTTCTCAGCTGTCTGCACCTGCTGCCGGCTAACCACAACACACATGGACACTTACACAGAGGGTCATATGATAAGTTGGAATTTGTTTGTTGCATTCAACACTGAATGTACATCCAAGTATGTTTTAGCCCTGTATGATTTTTGAACACACAACTGTTATTGGGAGTTGCTGGGAATTCATCAAGGACAAACTACTAACACATTAAAAATAATATTTTAGTTTAAACATTATGCAGCCACCGCTGCTGCTGCTGCTGCTATGGCTATTGGTATTTGTGAATTCTGTATAAAGCAGAAGTGTTCCAATTAAAGCAATATGGAGTGCTGTCAAGTACTTTGGCCTACACTTATTGAATGTACATGCTTATAGCATGTAGTGGGAGATGTACATTCATTCTAAGACAGAATAAATTTTAAAAGTCCTTTAAGCTGTGCTTCCTTCCAAGTGATTTCATGACAGATCTATGTTTCTTAGCAATAACATAGAAAGGTTTGGTTTCTATTTCTCATTTCCAGGATTATTATTTTTTCTTCCCAGTCTTGCCACTAGCTCTTTGATTTCATGTTCTTCCATTACCACATTCTATTCTTATTTTTTGGGATAGCCAAAACTGATCAGTAATAAATGTGCATGCATACATCTGAAAGTCAATCAAGGGAGCTTCAAAGAAACAGAAGACCCAACTGCCTGTTTAATATTTGCGGGACAGGATTATGACCAAATTCATCATACTCAATCAGGTATACTCTTTGTGCTAGTCCCTATTTTTCATTCCAATAGCCTAATTACATGTAAGATTAAGATATTTTTTTTTATTTTTTTTATTTTTAATTACATTTATATGCCGCCCTTCTCCGAAGACTCAGGGTGGCTTACAATTTTTTGGGATACAACCCAATGTGCTCAGCAATAGCCTTCATTCCATTGTATATGCCTGCTTATTACTAAGCGGCATTTTTACAAGGTCAGCTAATTGCCCCCAACAATCTTGGGTCCTCAATTTACCTACCCCGAGAGGATGGAAGGCTGAGTCAACCTTGAGCCTGGTGGGATTCAAGCCTACAGTAATATGTCACATAATTGTTACTGGAACAAAATTGGAGAAAGGTATACTACAAATGATGCCTCGAGTTCCTAGAGGAACAACAGGGTAAGAATCCAAGACATAAATGAAAGGTGTAAGTAAGATAATTCTACTCTTAGTCTCATTCTCTATGTAGTAAATACTTCTACACTGTCTGCTTATTATACTCCAAATAATTAGTTCCTTACATTTTGAATTTCATAATAAAGAGATTTCTGAATCTAAGAAAGAAAGAGTAAATAATTTAATAAGATGATTATTGGTAAATTGAGATGGTTCTAAGGAAATCATAGCCAGGCTGTAAATCCCCAGATTACCTCTAGATGACAGCAAAGAGACAAGCATCTAATGACCATCAGGATGTTTGCAGGCTCAGAAATGACTAATAATTATATATGTTGATGCATGTGGAAGACTTCAATTTAAATTTAATCAAGAGATGATTAAAGGCATGGAGACTAAAACTTTTGAAGAATGGTTGCAGGAACTGGGTATGACTAGTCTAGAGAAAAGGAGGACTAGGGCTGACATGATAGCAGTATTCCAATATTTGAGGGACTCCCCAAGAAGATGGGGTCAACCTATTTTCCAAAGCACCAGAAGACCAGAAACAATGGATGGAACATAATCAAGGAGAAAAACCATCTAGAATTAAGAAGGCACTTCCTAACTGTAGGAACAATTAATCATTGCATTGCTTGCATTCAGAAGTTATGGGTGCACCATCACTGGAGGTTTTTAAGAAAAGACTGGACAGCTACTTGTCTTAAATTGAATAGGGCCTCCTGCTTGAGCAGGGTATTGTACCTCCAAGGTCCCTTCCAGCTTTGTTCTGATTGATTGAGATATTAGAAAGAAGAAACAGACACCATTTTTAGCTTCTATAGCTCTTCAATGCAAGCATAGAGTGCTAAAGAAAACAAGGCTTTGGTTTTAGCCAGCTTAGCACCACTTTCAAAACATAGCTAAGCCATGACAAAAAACAGGGAACTAGTCAAACCAATGAGTGCTAAATCTGCAGGGGAATGCTTCATAAAATTGAAGGAATGTGGTGCTAATGTGATAGCTTATGTTACAAGCAAAGCAATAGCTCCTCTTACTTCTCAGTGTGCTACAGTCTGGTGCAAATAGCACCTAAAACAAAGATGAAAATCTTTTATTAGTAAAGTTGCTTAAAAATGAAATGTTACTCTTTTCAGGATTATATCTTACTGAGCTGGAAGATGGGCTTAACAAATATACTTAACAAAATGTTTGCTTTTCTTCATTATTTAGCCAAGTTGACTTTGAAATTAAGGTTAAAAAAAGATATCTGAATGAAAGCCTAACTAACCCTAACCATTCCTGAAAGAGAGGAAATACATGTTCTGACATAAAGAGTTGCTGTTTTAAACAATTCCATTTAAGCAGATTAAAAAGAATGAGAAATGGATAAGAAGCTGTTTCATGGCCTAAGACCTACACTTTTCTTTTTTCAAACAAAACTGGAAAAATCTTCTGAGATCACCGGACCGGAGATACCGTGGGGTAGGAAAGTGACCAAATAGCAAACAGGTTCAATGACCATTTATTTCATGAGATCTTTTCAGGTTTTTTTTTAATGGGGAAATACTTTCATCAGTTAAAACACATTTAACATCTTTCCCTAAGCATACCCCGAAGTCATTCTACTGACAGTTGGTGCTTCGCTACTGAAAATAGGACTAAGAGTGATGAACAACTTACTAACTAACCAACCATTTTTAGAATAGCATTTGTGGCATTTGTTGCTAATGTTTGCTTCGGTGCTGCAAATATTGATCCTTCTGTTTCCTTCTTGAGGAATGCAATCTGATGCTGTTGCTGTGTTTTATTATTATTCATTCTGCTTTATTAGTATTATTTTTAGGTAATGGCTATGCTGATGTTTATAGTACTTCCAGTACTTTTCAATACTATTGTAATTTAACAGCTTTGTGTGCCACCCTTGAAAATGCTTTCTCTCTAAATATTTCTTAACGTTCACCATTCACCACTTTACGTAATTATATGGATCTTTGATTTCATCCTCTACTGTCTGCTTCACTTGCAACAAACCACAACCGTCAATTTTCTTTGGGAGAGACAATCTGTGTTCCTTTTTGGGTATGATGCATCATGTTTTGCTATGTATTTTGGGATCTGGCAGTCTAAAACTTCTAATTCAGCTGGTGCCCAATCCACAATACATCCTGTGCAGCAGATTTTAGAGACAACTAAAGAATTAGTGTCTTTGAATGTATTACCGCTGTTCAGCTTCAATGTTTAGAACATGTTTTATATATATTTAGAACTAGTTCTCTTTTTCACTCAGACAGAATATGCTTGTAACATACCCCATTGCTTATTAAGGTTTTACCATTTCAAAAATAAGTTTTATATAATTACTACAGTTGGTTGCACGGTCAACCAGATGTTTAGAGTAGATTTTGCAAAGATGGAGAAATGTTATTTGATGGTGCTTGCTATTCTGGATTAATCCTACTGTAGGTGGAGGTCCTTTCACTGACATTTATGGATTTGTAATCTATCACTCCAGTGACTCAGCTGGATTGATACATAGATGTATTCTGGGTAATTGGGTATGTCTAGTCTAGTGAAAAGAAGGACTAGGGGTGATATGATAGCAGTGTTCCAGGGGTGATATGATAGCAGTGTTCTTTGTGGGGCTGTCACAAAGATAAAGGGGGCAAACTATTTACCAAAGCATCAGAAGGCAAGACAAAAACCAATTGATGGAAACTAATCAAGGAGAGAAGCAAACTAGGGCTAAGGATAAATTTCCTAATGTTGAGAACAATCAACTAGTCGAATGCCTTGCCTTCAGAAGTTGTGGGTGCCCCATCACTGGAGGCTTTCAAAAAGAGACTGGACAGTTATTTGCCTGAAATGGTATAGGGTCTCCTGCTTGTGCAGGGAATTGGACTAGATGACCTCCAAGGTTCCTTCCAACTCTGTTATTCTTTTTTTTTAAACAAGTTTTATTCAATTTTCCACATTTTAACGTCTCTTTTCAGTAAACAGTATGATTACAGGTTTCACATATACATACAAATATGACCATAACTACACATTCAATTTTTGTATTCAATTTCTTATCTTAACAATGCTTTTATGTATTTTCTATTTTATTATATTATTCCAAATGCTTATCTCATTATTTAATTCACATATATTAACTTCATAATTATTATATTTTAGTACTTTGGCTGTCCCATTTGTATATTCCTCTTAAATTCTGATTTATAACACTCCTTCTATAAATTGATTTCCCCCCTAAAATAGTTTAAGTGCACCACCTTTGAGTTACATATTCTCCCATTAAATGTTAGGATTTTATTACCTAACACATTAAAATTACTAATCCCATTTAAAATTATATAACACATATAAGTCAGGTTCTGCATGGTTTCCTTTTTAATTTTAATTTCATAAAGTTTATCTACAGTTTCAGAAAGAAAAGGACATATTAATCTACTCATTTAATAGGCCCTGATGTTAACTCCATTTCATCTCTCCTCCTATATCATTTCATTTATTTCAATATATTTAAGATATTTCAATATATTCAATAAACACATTTCATTATTTGTTACAATTATCTCTATGCTTAATTAAAAAGAACATTAAATTCCATTATCAAAAAATAACAATTAATCAACCCTAATGCCAATTTCACTTTCAAATCTCCTCCTATATTATTACATTTATTAATTATTCCATTCATACTTAAATCAAAAGAAATGAAAAGGAAAATCAGCATTCCAATCCCCCAAAAATTCAATATATTTAATAATCATGTTCCATATGTTCATTGTATTTATTTCTTAAACATAGAGGAGGAGAGCTTTACCAAGAAGTAGCAATTCTATTATCCTATGTCCCCTTTTCACAACTAAAAATTTATCTATATTATTCCCTAACACCCTGCAGAATGCCCTCTCCCAAAGTTATTCAGCCATTGTCTCTGTGTAAGTTTACTCCCATTTTTTCAAATTTCCCATATTCCTTTATTCCCAGATCTTGTTTCTTCTGCCTTCCATCCCTTAACATTTCCCTTTTATTATTTCACTCAATTTTAACCCTTCTCTCTTTTTGACTATCTTCCACCCTTCAGATTTCTGCTGATTCTTTTCCCCTTTTTTTATTTTCCGGATATTTCCCTCTTTACTCAATTTCTCAACCCTCCAATATTGTTTCCCAATTCTTTTCCTCTTTTCTTCTGGATTCCTTTGTTCTCGGTGATAGTTAAAGATGGCCCCTTCTGGAATTTGCTCCACCTCTTCTTCTGTACTTTGTCTTTGTTGTTCATGCTCTGCAACTGCCCTTCAAGAAATTTAAGAATGGAGCCAAAAGTTTCACCTTTTTCCTGCAAAGTTTTCTTAATTTTACCCAGTTCCAGTTTTAGTGCCTGAAAGGTTATTTCCATTTTACAATTTTTTATTTAATCCAATTAACGTCTTTAAAGTTAATTCCAAAAAAAAACCCCAGCTTCTGTTTCCTTCCTCTCAACTTTTAATCCTCAGTTAGTCAGTACCAAATCCATAACGAAATCAGCAATTAATCCAAAAGCAAAATCTTCATATATCTTTCTTTACTTCAATATTTCAATTTTCAGAAACTCTTATTTTGTTATGTCAATTTTCCTTGTGTTTTTAAGAGACAGAGTCTTTAAAGAAAAAAGTCAAGTTAAGTTTGACTCAGATGGCACTCTTTGTTCTAGCAAATCCACAGCTCCCCTTTTCTTTTCCTTCCCAATTATTCTGAGCTTTTCAAGCCACACAGTCCACAAAAAAGATCCAATTGATATAAATTTCCTCCTTAGCAGTCTTTAGCAATCTATAATTCAGCTTAAATTAATGCTTATATGAAATCAAAATATAGTCATCCAAGATAGCTGTGTAATTCCTTTTATAGCTTCTACCTCTCTCGGCTTGAAGCTCCGTCGCTGTCACAAAGAATTCACACCTTTTTTTAAAACCTCCTTCAGTTCGCAGCTAAATGCTTTCTTAAGAATGCTTTGTAGTGTTAATCCAGAGGGTAATTTCCATTTAATTGTATCTTCCTGTTCCTCATGCTGTTTGCTTCTTTAACTCTCTCCTGCCCAATGCTTCTTCTAGTCTTATCCTCCCTTCGGCTGGCCATGTTGCACCACCGCTTCAGACATCTTCAGGAGGGAGATGTGCCAGTCCAGGAGGGGATTTGCAACTCCCTCCACTTGGCTGACGGTCTCCCCTTCCTCCACTGCCCCTATGAGGCAGCTTCTGCCCCAAATCTAAAAGATCAGGGCTCTCCGATGCCAAGCATGAACCAAGCCATGCACAATCGTGGTCAGGGTCCATCTTCAGGGAGGCTCAAAACCGAAGTTAACCAACTCTGTTATTCTATGTTTTTCAACTTCCCAATCTGAAACAGAGAGTGACTCAGCCAGCTTCTGTGTCTAAGGAAAGACCAGATAATTATTCTTTCCTTATAAAATCATATAATAATGTTGCTGAAGGAAACACAAGGCTCATCTTGTTCAACTTACTTCAATGTTCAGGAAATCCAATCAAACCATCAATGAGTAGTATTTGTCCAGTTTTTACTTAAAACTTCCAGAAATGGAGAACCTGCAGCCTTGATGGTAGACTGTTCACTGTTGTACAGATCTTACCTTCAGGCTAAATTAAGGAACCTGCAACTTATATCTATTAGTTAGTTTCTATGGCAATAAAAGTAGTTCCTGACATGTTCCTTAGAAAATTCTCAGTCTTCTTTTCTTCAGGCTGAACAGACCAAGTTTCTTCAATCAATCCTTGTAAACCTTGTCCTCAAGAGGTCTTGCTACATGTCTTCAAATAAAGACCAAAGAGCATGAAGTAATTCTTACTATAATCAGACAGTTGAACTTTCTGTAACTGTTTCACTGAGCATAGAATTATATTATACAAACCCCATAATTCAATGGTTTGCAGCAACTAGGAAATGAAATGTTCAACTAGAGACAGACAGGTTACAAAAAGGTATTTTGTACTAAGAAGATATAATTTCTGCAATAAGATAGCAATAACATCAACTATCCCATGTCTGAACTGCAAGATTATGATGCTGAGAATCCAAGACTTTCATTTGTTTTTCTGACATTAAAAATCCAAAATATAATATGCAAATGTAGAAAAAAAATAAGTGACAGTGGAGAAATATGACAAGTTGGGTTTTCCTATTCAGGCATTCGATGGAATTGATGGCCCCAAGAGTCCCATTATATTTATTTAAAAATAACTTGTAAAACTTAAAAAGTAAGTTAGGTTTTTTTTTAAGTCTTTCATATCATTATGACACATGTAAAATCAAATGTTATCTTCTATCTGATTTGGACCAAAATACATAACGGATACATTTCAAATTAGATTATAAACTTGATCCATATTCCAGGAAATTTAAAACCATCATATTATAAAGCAAGCAAATCAGTCATAGCAATACAAATAAAAGAGAAATACCATGAACAAAGTCAAAAGTGTGTGTGTGTCTACATATACATACACAGAGACAGAGACAGGCATACATATGTTTTAAGTAAAAATTAAGATAATGGAGAGCTATGGATTTTTTTTCATTTTGTATTTCTCCATTTTTAATTGTTTTATTTTTTTAACTGCATAGGAACTCATTCCAAGTTTAAGTTTGGAATGGCAAATGATTTTATGTGACTAATGATTAGATACTTTAGGCATGCAAGATCTATGTAGGATAGAAATCAGAACTGCGGGTTAGAATTTCTTTTTTGAATATAAGATTACATTTTCTAATCCAAAAACTCATATCCAAAAAACGCAAGATAGAAAATTGGAATTTCTTCACATTTTATAACTTTGCATCCTGTGACACAACCATCAACATTAAAAATGAACATTCTTAAATATGTCTACCTTAATAGGAAGCTGATTAAACTGTATTCTACTGACTTAAAAATCCAATTGAGCAGTTCATCTGTTCCAGAAATGGATTAAAAAAACACCTGAAATTGTGAAGTCATTTCAGGTAGTGGGAAAAATTATGAAGAGCTTGTTATGAAGTTTTGTTTACTTTTTACCCCACATAGATGCATCTATGCATCTTTTGAATGCCATTTGGTCTCACTTACAACACAGCAGCTGGAATTCATTGGTTTCTCATTTTAATGGAAATTAATTAACCTAATGTTGCGCTTTTAGACCAATGAATGCAGTTAAACTCAGTTATCCTTTGGAAAAAAATTTTCCTGAATAATATAGCACCAAATGATATATAACAATGTGTTGAGAAAAGGACACGTAAAAGTATTTATCAAGTAAAATTACTTGATAATTTTATTTGCAGGGAATTTGCTTACATAAAACAATATGTGGTCAGAATTTTAGGAGAAAAATTGTTTTTGGAAAAAGCAAATAACCCATATGTTTGGGGTGGGTGGGGGTTCTCAACATTGGAAATGAAATGATTTACATCTGTTACCTGAAAAAGTTGCAAGAATTTTACATTAATAACTGTTGTAATTAGATTAGTGATGGATTTACACAAGAATCACCATTCACATTAATTAAATCCAGTAATTAAACTCACTGAACAAGATTGAGTCACTCATTATCTCATCCAAACTCACTTTAGAAGGATTTTGCAAGGATAAAATAATAGCAGACCATGAGCTCCTTGAAAGAACCTTGGGATCTCCATAACATCAACTTGCAATATGTTTAGATTCCATTTAAGTGTTTATTTTGCATACTTTTTCTGACATTGATAAATTCAGGCTGCTGTTTATCTTTTGGTCTGTTAGGATTTCAACTTGGTTTGTGATTTAATATTACAGAGAAAAAATGGTATAAGTCTCTTTCCAGTTAGGAAACATATATATGGAAGAAAATCTGAGCCCCAAGCACACTTCCTGAGTAATTGTTCTGTTTGTTGATTCTAAAATTAATCTACAACCATTGGGAAATATTTATCTTTTTCAAAGAAAGAATAATATTATCAGACTTGTTGCAGTTTGTTGGCAGCTTTTGGTTTAAATCACAAAGGGGGAAATATCCACCTTTATGATTGTCAATGTCCAAAGCACTAAGAAAAAGGCATTTAGAAGCAGATATGAACTATCTTTTTAAACTGAGGTTAGATATCCACCAGGTTATGAGATCTTATTGCAAAATGAAAAACTGGGGGGTATTCATTTCCATCTTGCTCTATCAGCCAAACATCACCTCCAAATCTGAATTCACTTGTTAAAGTTTGTCCCTTTTAAAACATATTTCTCTGGGGGTGAGGAACTCAGTGTATGCTCTCTCCAAATCTCTCTACAGGTAACACAGTAAATTCTCCTTGGATTAAAATAAGAGCAAACCTGCCTCTGTGTCATTCCAAAGACAGTTAAAGTCTCACACAGACAGTCAGGATCTATACTGTGAGGTCCACCATCTCCATAGGAGCTGACTGAAATGTTAAAGAGCTCCAGCTGATTTTTGAAGCCTCAGACATCCGTAAGGCTGAAGCTGTAGACATTCTGCCATGAATTCATCTTGCAAGTCTGAGGATAATGACAAAGCCATGTGCTCTGACCAGAAGAACCATGAATATAGGTTCCCATCTGCATAGTTTTTTACTGTATGATTCCTTATATTCTGTAAAAGGGGTGAAAGCCAGGTCATTGAGGGAAGGGGAACTGGGGAATTGTGCAGCAGGTATACAAATGAAGTCATAGATGCTGACACAAACTTGTAGCTTTATATAAATAAATATATTTAACATCTATATGTACAGCAAAGTAGACAGTCAGGCAACGGGATCATCATCGGGTAAATCACACACAAGGAACACAAAAGAAAAAGGCAGGAAAAGGGGAAACTCCCCTCCACACCCATAGCTACCAATCACAGTGCAGATTGCCTCACACAGGAGCCAGTACTTTGGTACCAATCAATCACAACTGTGTGTTCTGGCTCACCATACAATCCCACTACTCCAGCTATGAAATTGAGATATCTTAGCCAGGATGTTGTGGTTGTTAGATTCTGTATAGCTAACCAGCATTTTTTAAGTCTTATTATTCATAAAAATATATATACCAATCCAGAAAAGACCTATTTGTAATGGCTTGTTTCTCTGCTTGAAGCAAGTGAAAATATGTTTCTCTGTACTCATATTAATTCTACTGAATCAGTCCCCACTGAAAATCTAGGTGTGTAGTGGATGCAGAAGATGTTAGGCATCTCTGGGGAAGGCTGTTAAGTAGTACTTCAAGTGTCTGGATGTTCTTGCACATGAGTAGAACTGGGTAGGAGGCACTGTCTTTTGAGTGAAACATATAGTAGATCTGAGAGAAGTCAAAAGTAAAAAAGATTTACCAATGTGGAGGGAAAGAGTAAGTGCATAAGTATGTGTTTTGGTGTTGTGAAGCTGACACACCAATGTAGCTCCCACTTCAAAGCATATGGAAAAACTAAATCAATTTTAGCACTTGAGAAGAGCTCCTTACCAAACCAAAGCACATAAATAAGCAATCTGCCTGGTGGAATCTGCACTGAGTCAGTGACCTTTGCTTGTTATTACAAAACATGGTACACGTGTGAGGAGGCTAAGACACATATACATGCTTTAGAAAGGAATAAATTCAAACATCTGTTGAAAAAGCAGCTGAAGCTTTCAAAGACAGCATGTTAAAACAGCATCCTCACTCCCAGCCCTCCCACCCATATAAAAATGTTTTATTTCAAATGCCCCCAATTTCCCTTCTCTTTAAAAGAAATGCAGTAAATTTTGTCTTCATGAAGATAAAGCCTTGCTTCAAACACTAATAGTCCATGGGTAAAATTTAGTCAAAATACAGCTGGAGACATACCCGGTTCCTCATGGGAAACTTTGTTAACCTATGGCTTAAGGTAAATACATCTAATATTTCCTAAGACAAAACACAAAAGAAACAGGGGAGGGGAATAAGGAGAGCCATAATAGCTAAGAAATTACCCCATAGGGCATAAAAATTAGAAGACTACAACCACTGTTTCTTTCTTATGAAAGCCTAGCTATAACAGAATGTATTTTCCCTTTTCTGATAGAGACTTGATAGGTTTATCCATGAAGTTATCTTAAAACAACAACTTTGGTTCAAATCTAGTTTTGTTTATCTATTAAGAGATGAATTAAAAGTTCACACTAGTAGAAGCATGGTGTCTGAGTTACATTGAACCAAACCAGCTTCATTGGTTTTGTTTCAATCAGTTCTAGTTATTGGTACCATTAATATTTAAATATCAATTAGTTGGGGCCATGGTAACCGTAAAAATCCAGTCATGCTTTGAAATGTAGCAGTCTGTATGGTTTTGTGCAGACCTAGGTGCGCATAGGTATCATCTCTCCTGCAGTGGCACTGCACTGGCTGCTGATTGCTTCAAGATACAGTTCAAGCTGCTGGTTGTCACCTTCAAAGCCCTATAAGGCTTGGGAACAGGTTATCTGAAGAACCATCTTTTCCTGGTTACATCTACCAAACCCACCAAAGCAAGGAGGCAGGGAATGTCCTAAGGAGGTACATCTGGGAGGATGCAGAAGAAGGGCTTTCTCTGTGATGGCTCCCTCCCTTTGGAACATCATCCCTATGGAGATTAGATTGGCCCTCACATTGAACAGAGAAGGCCCTTTTTCTGGTCCCACCAGATGTACCTCCTTAGGACATTCCCTGCCTCCCTGCACTAGTGGGTTGTGTAGATGTAATCAATGATCTTTCAGATAACCGGGTCCCAAGCCATATAAGCTTTTGTTGTTGAGGGAGGATTGCTGTTTTTTACTGTTTATATATTGGGCTTTTATGCTTCTAAGCTGCCCAGAGAGTGAAAGTGACTGGGCAGACATGCAAATTTTAAATAAATAAATAAAATCAATTACAGAAGCTCTGCTCTGCTCAACTAAATACTAGTAGATGGTTAATATAACGTGCATGAAATGTTGTTGGCTTGATCATCAGGAAACTCCTTGCCAGCTTCAATAAGGTCTTTTCCTTTCTCTTCCTCTTTCTCCTCTTTTTCAGGATGCTCTTTTTAGTAGTGGAATAGATCAATACTTTCCTTATCACACATTGTTTTCTGAGGTTTTAAGGTTGCCTTTCGGAACTTCTGTTCAGATAGGTAACTTGAAATGGTATGAGCGTACAGCTCTTCCATTTTAAATAAGAAAAATATTTTTTAAAAATATTTTCATTTAGTATGCTTATTTAAGAATTATGCTGTTATTTTGAAGGTGTCTTAAAGAAACAAATAGCTGAAATATCCAGATCTATCAATCTAGAAATAGATTGCAGTTATTTCTGTGTAGGCCTTGGTCAGGGGGAATTTTCCATCAGTTGTACCCATGCATGGACTGGGAAGACTTCATAATAGTAATATATGATAACCTCATTACTATGTGCCTGTATTATTACAATGCATACTAAATGGTATTTTATTTTATAAACTGCTTGGAAGATCATAGTTCAGACTGCAACATGCTATTCATTAGCTGACATTTCCCAATCCCAGGTTTTCACTAGCTCCCAAGCACAATTCAACATACTGATATTGATCAGTCTAGCTCCTCAGAGCTTGGCACTGAGGGGAAGAATTGCTTTCTCCAATCAGAACTGACTCATTGTTCATGGGAAAGCCTGCTGATGACCTCCCATTTCTGCCTACTTTGAACAATAGCTGCTACTATTTTTGAGGCCAGGGGCTACACTCTCCTTAGAAATCTGTCTGCTCTCTAGTTTTAGCACTCCAAAAACTTTGGAAAATTGAATTATTTTGAGGGCCCATCATGACTGACAAGACAGCCGGGATTGTTGGGTTTTATATTTTAGCTGTATGTGTTTAATTTTGCTCCTGCTATAGATGTTTTTAATAGTGATGGCCTTTGTTATTGCTCTTAATTACTGTAGACCATTGAGAATCTGCATTGTTGCAACAGGTCCAAATCAAATAAACAAACTTAATGTGATCATGTTTAACTGTAGCCAGTCTACTTGCAGCCACTCGGAATGGATTTTTCTTCAAGTTAGTTCATTGTGTATATCTTTCATCCCCAGGATGTGTTTGTGTATACATTAAAGGCAAACACATATGTATCAAATTAATGCTACTGAAGCATCTAAGCATTAGTTCATGTAGCAAGAGAGCCTGCCAATATTAGGCTAGGCTCAAAGTGAGAACATAAGGCTTAGATTAGTTTAATCATATTCGTTACAAACACATATGTAAGATATATGAGGTTAGGTTAGACATTGTACCTTCTTAATCATAAGCCTTTGAACAATGGCATGTCTACTTAAGAACTAAGGACCACCCATGTCCTTCTTGTAATCTGAAGGAAGATTTTGATCAACAGAAGTGGAAGAAATCATAGTTTTCCACACTTAAAACCACCTTCTATCTTGTATTCTACCAAAGAGCTAATTTCATAGTCAGGAATTGGAAAGTCAGATGTTGGGATGTATGTTTATATACCAGAGCCAATGTTTACATTTGGCTGAAATTCCATGCTTTAAGATCACACACCTCAAACTTTTGAAATTAGTTAATTTAATTTTGCAAACAAAGGACTTTGGCATAACACCAAATGTAGCACATTGAGGTTCTTCAATCTTTTGTCCAAAGATGAATTTTGCAAACCCACTAGTGGGTGGTAAACTGATAGGGCTGTCTTAGAAGTGGAAGTCACATCTCAGGTTCATAAATTTAGTACAGGCTCAGACATCTTCATATCAGGATTCCTTATTGTTATAACAATACATGAAGAAAGACCAGTTTCCTCATGCTACAAAATCTTTCAGCCTACCTCACTAGGCAAATGATCATCTGCTTCTCAGAAAGAAACATGAAATCATGACTCATACAGTCATCTCAGACATGCATGCACACTCATTGAGGTGACTTAGGTATATCCTAAGGCAGTGGTGGAATTCAAAGTTTTTACTACTGGTTCTGTAGGCATGGCTTGGTAGGCGTGGTTTGGCGGCATGGCAGGAAAGGATACTACAAAATCTCAATTCCCACCCCACTCCTGGAGGAAGGTTACTGTAAAATCTCCATTCCCTCCCCACCCACTAACCTGCTTTCCAGCTCTGTTCTCCTGTCCAGGGCAACAAGAAACCCAGCCGATCAGCTGGGAAGAGAGGAGAGAGGGGGCAGGGCCAGTCAGAGGTTGTATTTGCCAGTTCTCCGAACTGCTCAAAATTTCCTACTGGTTCTCCAGAACCTGCTGAATACCACCTCTGCCCTAAGGACTGGAATTAGTAGGAATAAAGAATGAGCAGGAGGTACCAATGTCCAGATCTTTTATATCTAGTGATAAGGTGAGAGTCTTTTTTTTTGTCTGATATAGAGGTGGAATTGAGGAAACAAAGTTCAGAAGGTGGTAGAAAGCTGAGTAAAAGAAGACATTCTATAGTACCTAAAACACATTATTCAGAATCTTTTAAACAGACACAGAAATCCCTGAATATGGTTTGAAAACCCACAGGTTATTTTAACCAATTTATAGCATCTGTATTTTTAACAAAAAGTATGAGTCCTGGGTACAGTTTAAGTAAAGTTTTGGCTATGCTTCTCCTTTAACAACTTGTTTTCATGTCCTCTCTTACAAATTGAGCTTTCTTTGGTTCTGAGATCAAACACAGTATATTTGATTTATATCTCAGCTATTTTTCTATTAGATGCTAAAACTAGATTAGATAATGACTAAAAAGCAGGGCAGAATGGCATGGCCACAGTAAATAACTAAATATTTGAAGTTAGCTTGCTCCATGCTTTTTAAATTCAGTTTGAAAAGCTAACCACTTGAGGGGCAAGCAGATCAGCTATTTCAACTGGAAGTTGTTAGGGGTGTGTGTGGGAGAGATACTTAAATGTTCAGAAGGAAGAATCCTCCCTAGCATCTTCTAAAACTATGGGACATTTTTTCAGAAGGAAGATTGTAAAACTAAATTGAAAGCAGGACATTTTTCTAGTATATTTTTTGTTTTAAAAACTGTTTTCAGTTCAAGTGCCTGTACTGCATTATCCATTTATTGACCCCACTGTAACACTTCGTTGATAAAGATCTTCACAAAATTAGACAGCTAAAAGAGCAATAAAATATTTGTCATACCAAGTGAGATGAAAGCCCAGAAGCTGTAATTGCATTAGATTCTATTTGCAGATTTGAGGCTTCAAATAACAAACAAGTGTTGTGCAATTTTAAAAAGTAAATGCTTTATTTAAACATATAACAATCAACAAACTTTGGAAATAATTTTAAACTGCACAAGAAAAATAAAACAATAGAAATATCAAATAGAAATGAATCAAAAGCAAATCAAAACAATTTCTTGTCCTGTTTGGGAATATCTAAAAGTATAGGAGTTGTAAATAAAAAAAGTCAATAATGTATTTAATTTTTCTAACCAAAAAGACATCTGAGTATATTAACATGATCTGTGAAGAATTATTTTGCTGATATAATTAAAACTATAAACCACATATGAGTAAAATAATCTATAATTTTAAAACAATTCAAGAGTTTTTGCTATTAGGTTTTAGCTAATTTAGCACACTTTTAAACCACCAACTGCTCAAAAAAAAGATGTACTTTGAATTTCCAATATTTACTACAGTAAACATGGCAACTTACAAAAACGATTCATTTGTTATGGTTCTATTTTAAATCTACTGAGGAAAATGAAGGTTATACCTCTCTAAGAATTAAGTAATTAGTAATTTGTAGTTTTCACAATTTTCCAAATGATGTCCAAAAGTACACATACTTTTTATCCTATCCAATCCTATCCTTTCACTATTAGGAAACCCTACATACAGCCTATTGAATTTGCCAAGAAATTCAAACACCTAAGCAGATAGCTGCAAAGATTCCATCATACCACCATCTCAACGGATTCAAGAACAAAATATCTAGCAACTGAAAAGAATGAAATCATGATATCCTACTACACTGCTGTTCTCTTCATATCAATTGAGCCAAACTAAACAACTGCAATGCTACTACACAACATAATCAACCTAATTGAGCCAAACATTGAAATACCAGAACCTTGGAGGTCTTCTATTCCAACCCCCTGCTCAAGCAGGAAACATAACATTTCAGACAAATGGTTGTCCAATCTCTTCTTTAAAACCTCCATGGTTGAAGCACCCACAATTTTTGGAGGCAAGTCATTCCACCAATTAATTGTTCAGGAAATTAATCCTTAGTTCTAGGTTGCCTCTCTAATTTCTCCTCCAGTTCTAGGTTCCTTGATTAGTTTCCATCCATTGCTTCTTGTACTGCTTTCAGATGCTTTGGAGAATAGGTTGAGCCCCCTCTTCTTTGTGGCAGCCCCTTAAATATTGGAATACTGATATCATGTCACCTCAGTCCTTCTTTTCATTAAACTAGACATACCCAATTCCAGAAACTTTTCTTCATATGTTTTAGCCTCCAGTCCCCTAATCACTTTTGTTGATCTTTTCTGCACTTTTTCTTTTTTATACTTTCTTATATTGTGGTGACCAAAATTGAATATATGATCTTACCAAGTGGCACTAACAATTCACGTGAACTTAATCCTGTATATAGGGCTTACTTTTTTTCACCACTGAATTCCATTTTGTTAGATAACGCCCAGTGTTCCAGTCTATCAAGATCCTTCTGTAACTTGAGCCTATCTTTGGGAAACAAGGAAATCACTACCAATCAGACAAATAAGCAATCTACCAACTATTAGGCATCAATCTTTTGCAAACAATATCTAGCCATAGAACCACCCCAATCTTGCACACACAAAGCAGACAAGATATAGCAATGTATCATCATTGCCAATCAGCAAATTTTCACTTCTCCAAACCTCCTGTTTTGATTATGGCTACCTGGTAGAGCAATGCAATATCTGCAACTCAAGTACCATGATCAGAGAATTCCATCCACTGAGTATGATCACTTTCCTTTCAAGGCAATATGGGAAGACTTTGATTAATGCTGCTCAATTTAATGTACTTTTAAGGGAGCATAGTAATATCTATGAAATATTTTTATAGTTAATTCTTGATGACATGCCAAAATAGATGAAAAGGCAATTCTACACTATGAGTTTTAAGCTGACTCATCAAGTTCATATCAAAATCTTTTCCCATACTTTTACAAACTTTCAAGAGATAGAGCCTTTTTAGAAAAAAAAAAAAACACTGAAGTCCCTTTGGTTTTAAAAAATGTAACATTTGCAGGTGAAGAAATGGATGTAATAGAGGAAGCATAACAAAGGGGGAGATAGAAGATTATATTGACTTAATAATAGGTGGATCCCATGACTCATAGACATGTTTTAAGAAACATGCCAAATATAATCACTAATCAGTTCTTTAACAGCACTCTAGTTATCCCATGATGTCGTTTTATAACTTCACACTTCTGCTATACATCATTGGTTACTGTTGGCAGGATCAAGGGCGGTGGGAATGAAGTACCGTGACACATGATGTAAGCTTCCTACTTTGGATGACTGAGTTTCAGGATAATTATTTACACAATGAAAAATTTTGTCTTGCAGCTTGATTTTAATTAGGCAAGTGATAAGTTTGGTACTTAAAATATTCATTAATTAATCATTGCAGTTCAAAACTATTGCTATGATTCATAAATGCAATTGAAATAGATCTTCTTGAATCACCTTCTGGTAGCCATTGCTTGGTCTCATGGAAGATGTTGGCCATAGTTGACAGCAGGACAGCAGGAAATCCATCTGGTAGACTTGAAGCTCAACAATGTCGTCCACCCCAAGAGTTTTATGATTCGCTTTACTGCTCTGCAGTGGTCATCTAGACTTTGCAAGATAAAATGGCTGTAGCTATGTAAATACTATCACTAAGGGACTTGGGATAAGATAAAAATTAAAAGGTAGAATTTCAAAATGATCTCCATAAAAATTGGACAAAGAAGCTGTGAGTTCTTTCATGATAAAATGTGATGAAATGTTTGAAAATTGTATTGCAGTTTCATCAACATCTTTTAACAGGAATGAAGTGACATTTTATTTTTTTAAAAAAATGTGCCTTTGAACATAATCCTCATTCTGACCTGCAAATTTGAGCATTTACAAATATGATTCAACTCACGCAAGCTAGTATCTCAATATGATCTCTTCTTCTTTAGTAATAAGGATTATCCTGTGTGAGAAATTCAGGTAAATGATTAAAAAAAATCTGTCTCAGATTCTGATTCCAGAATGGCAAAGAAAATATAACTTGGTCATACCTAATAAAAGTTCAAAATAATAAGTCAATCATATATGTTTACAAAATGACATAATAAATGACATAGTCTAGGTTATGGAAATAGCTATTGATATAATTAAAAATCAATCTGCTGAAAAATGTATGGGTAGATCATTCCAGAGCCATTGACAGGTTGGCAGAGAATAATAAAAAAAAATTAAGTTTAGTTTTCTGCAGACACTAGCAAATGAGAATCCAAACAAAAGGTATTGATAAAGATTGATATTGTTGAATTAAATAAAAATTTGAGGACAGGTTTCCTAATAGCGTCTTTCTTTCTCACTGTTGACTTCTCACAAAACATATCCTGCCTTTTTATTGATTAAAACATTATTTGCATGGTGAAAATATTATTACATGATCTAATAAAAATATTTCCCAGCTTGTATTGGCTCATGAAATTTTTAAAGCAATCAGACTAATATTTTAGGATTACTGAAATAGAATTATACAATGAAATAAAATTGGATAATTTTTTCAAGATTGTGTTATTAAATAGGATATATTTTAACAGCTGAATTAATTGGAACAGAAAAAAGAATGGTTTTAATTCATATCTGCCTTCATTTGTTGAGAGGGAATTGAATGAATTGAGACAAATAGTAAATTACTACCTCATACAAGTGGTTCTCAGCTGACAAATGGGCCATAAGAAATGAATATTTTTATAGGAGTAACCATCCTAGTCTGCTGATATGCAAGCAAAATTCTGCATGGTTCCCACTTCATTTAAATGCACAACTGGTATGTTTGCCCTGGCATATTGTTAGCTACTTTTGCAATATCAAAAATAGTTTTTAATTGTTATAATTGTGCTGGATTTATGCAGGGAATCCTGTAAACTATCAAATATTTCTGACCCTCAGTTCTGGGAACTCCAATCAGCATGGCCAAGAGCAAGGAAGTGTTGCTGGGAGTAGTACAGTAATCCTAGTGCACTCCATAGGGTCTGTCAAATATTGATCTCTTTTATTACAGTGTGGTATGCTGACTTGACCTCAGATAGTCACTACTGAGGGTGGTGAGCAACTCCAATCAGCATGGCCAAGAGCAAGGAAGTGTTGCTGGGAGTAGTACACTACAATGTCCTTAGTAGTACACTCCATTTCCTTAGGGTCTTGCGAAAAAATAAGTGGAACAATGACTGATGACCTCCTTTTATTGGTCCACAATAAAGCATCTTCACATATTGCATTACAGTGTGGTATGCTGACTTGACAGCTGCAGATAGAAAGTCACTACAGAGGTGGTGAGCAAAAACATTGTGGGCTGTTCCCTGATACCACTAGATGACATCGCTAGGGCTCGCTGCCTTAGAAGTGAGAAAATTCACAGGGACAATTCACATCCCGTCAGCACTTCTTCACTTTCCTACCATCGGGTAGGAGATATAGAAGCATAGCCAGCCGCACCAATAAGCTGAAGAACAGTTTCTACCCATGGGCTGTCAGACTTCTGAACAGAATATAACTTCATGTCAACATAGTATGATAGACTTGTAGGGTGTTGTGCAACAAGGTCACATAGTGTAATAAGATTGGGACTGGGTTAGGGACTTCTGTCCTCACTGTGAGTTGTGTGTGGGGGTGCCTGAAGGGAGGCTCAGCCAATCTCATTGTACACATGTTGTACTCTGACGATAAAGGTAATAATAATGTCATACCAGGTTCCATGAAAACTTATTATGCTTTTGTGAGAAAGATACTATGTATTGCACTGACCCACACCCTTTTCCAACAAATGAAACACAATCAAAAGGAACAGAAACTTTGTAATTGTTTTGCAAAATAATTAGCTGTGATAAGCACAAGCCTTGCCAAACTATGCAAGGTTTGCCAAAAGATAACAGACAAGAAATAATTTGCAATGCAAGAATCTTCAAATACAAACTCAGTTGGAATGTCCAAAGGCTGGAATTTCTTTGCCTTTTGCAAAGTACATTCTTCACAGCTGGCTTTTATCTTCTTGAAGGAGGGGCCATTACCTTGCCTTACTCTCCTGAGTCGCCCATGCTGTTGTAGCAGCTCTTTCCTCCAAGCAATCCTGCCTTGCTTGGCACAGGCTCCTCGGGAACCTCCTCATCACTGCTGCCAGCCCTCACAATCTCTGAAGGCAGCAGTCTCCTCCTAATGATCCTGGCCCCTCATCTGAGTCCTCGCTCTCCTCAGCCGTCGCACCTGCTACCGGCTAACCACAACATATATTAAAGTGTATCAGTTGTTGAGGCACTATAAATTCTTCACTTAAAAATAAAAATTCCAATCAAAGTTGGAAGGGTTGAAACTTCCAGTCAGAGGACTGACTACCGTATCAAAACTGGACAATCCTGAATAGGATTTGCACCTCACATAGCATCTGCGGGACTCTGTATAAATGATGTATAGTATCCCCAGTGTGACTGCAGAGTTCCATGTCAACTGTAGATTACATTGTGACTCACTGTAAGCTGAGGGCACATACTGGTCCACTACCTGATTTTTTAAAAATATAAACAGTGTTGGCTTCAGTGTTTGAAGACCTGGACATTAGTATTTGAACAT